>JAIUZE010004863.1:0-82309 GCA_022085475.1 Heliosperma pusillum
GTTATGCCGATGCTTAACCCCCACAGTACCAGTACAAGAAACAGCGTGGTCCCCATACACCTCATCAGCAAAAACCCGAGAGCAAGCAGGACAAGGCCTAGATACCGTGAATAACGGGACACCAAGGCGATACCCCAGCACACTACGGTAAGTGCTCCGGTTCATAGTCTGACCCAACCCAGAGATAGGAACCGCGCGCAACCAATCAGAGGCGTGGGCACCCTGCTGAGACTTCCATAACGCAAGCTGACGCGGTGTCAAAGAGAATACAGATTCCGCAGTAGCAGCAATCCTCGCAAAATATATATCTGCCAGTTTCTTCATAAGTTTAGGGGCAGCGATTTCACTAGGATCACGTAAAAAGGAAGAACCTGTAGTCTCAGAGAACATCCGCAATGCATCGTCGATTTCAAAGAATAACCCCTAGTGAACTTAGAAACAACCTAAGCTAAAAAGCATTCAACCTTATGAATTAAGACAATCTAACACTTCCTCATGAATAGCTTCCGGACATTTACTGAGAATTAATGTACTGACATTAAATTGAACTCTCTTAACTAGCATGGTAGGATCAATCTCACGCCCCTCAAACACCCTGCGATTTCTTTCGCTCCACAACTCATTCACCAAGCTCCCTAGGCTACTAGTAACCATACCATTTCGCCAATGCCTTCTATTCTTTTTATGCCCTGCCCATTCTAGTAGAGAACGAATATCAGTGCTAGCAATATGCAGCTTCATCCATCTTTTAATGGGACAAAGGACAGAGGCAGAGTAGGTGCACTGGAAGAAGAGGTGAGGAACAGATTCAGCGGCCATCTTGCACAAGCTACATCTGTTCACAATGGGAAGACCTCGAGTGGTTAGGATATCAATTGTAGCAAGCTTTCCCTGAACAGCAAGCATTAGAGTGACTCCGTGTCTAGGGATCATGGTCCCTTTATGAATAACAGCAAACACTGCAGAAGAAGGTAGCTTGTGCCTGACTAACTCATAGACCATTGCTTGAGAAAATTGCCCATTTCTAGTACAAGTTGCCAGCAAAGCCTTTGCCTGCATCTTGCCTCCTGCCTGAGAAATGAAGTCTTTTCGTACACTAAGAATACCCCTTAAGCTTTCAGACATATGATCCTTCAACTGCAAATCCCAGACAGAGCAGTTGCCTAAGTACTACTTTCCTACCCAATGGACCCAGATAGCACCAGACTGGTTATCTAATTGCCAAAGCCATCTGAGCATGTTACCCTTGTTCCAACTTTCCATTGATTTAATGTTAAAACCCCCTTCATTCCAAGGAACACAAATACTCTGCCATCCTTTAAAGATGAGTTTCCTGTGACTGTCAGTCCTTCCCCAGAAAATATCCCTACTCAACTTGGCAACAATATGAGTGACATGTTTAGGTAAGAGAAGACTGAAACACCAGAAACTGCTAAGGCCAAACACTACAGAATTAAGAACTTGAGCCTTTCCTGCATAGAAAAGATATCTGATGGAGGGATTGCCAATCAGGTTGTGAATTTTAGTAACAAGGCCATCATACATTTGCCTAGTCAGTCTAGCAGAATTGATGGGAATGCCTAAATACCTGAAAGGGAAAGAACCTTCCTGCATTCCTACAGAATCAAGAATGAGGGTACGAAGATTCCCATCAACACCCCCAAAATAGACTTCAGTTTTTTCAAGATTAGCAGTCAGACCAGACCAGTGAGAAAACCTATGCAGGACATCAATTGCAGCTTTAACAGAAGGGAGGTCACCTCTAGTGAAGATCATGAGATCATCAGCAAAAACTAAGTGAGTCAAACCAAGCCTAGAACATTTAGGATGATAAGAAACACTAGGACCCTTACAAATCAGCCTAAGTTGTCTGGAAAGAATCTCCATACTTAAAACAAACAGGTATGGGGATATAGGATCACCTTGTCTGACCCCACTCTTCCCTTTGAATAAGCCATGATGAGTCCCATTCACTTTAATGGTGAACCAGGACCCAGTAACACACCCCATAATCCACTTCACAAATAAAGGAGGAAAATTAAGCCCTAGCATCATATCCTGAATGAACTTCCATTGGAGTGTATCAAAGGCTTTACTAATATCCACTTTTAGAGTACACCTAGGTGTGACATTCCTTCTACCATAGCCTTTAAGCAAACCTTGTGTAAGCATCACATTTTCAAACAGACTTCTTCTCTGCACAAAAGTTGCCTGCTCCATACCCACAAGTTTAGGCATTACTAGTTTCAATCTATTAGCAAGAATTTTAGTGATTGTCTTATAAATGATTGAACAGCAAGAAATAGGCCTGAAGTCTTTAACAGAATGAGGTGTGGACTTCTTAGGGATAAGAGAAATGAGAGTGACATTAGCCTGCTTTGGCATGAAACCAGTCTGGAAAAATTCCTCAACAGCTTGACAGAAATCAGGCCCAACAGTACCCCAAGCTGCTTTGGAAAATATTATTATTATTATTATTATTATTATTATTATTATTATTATTATTATTATTATTATTATTATTATTATTATTATTATTATTATTATTATTATTATTATTATTATTATTATTATTATTATTATTATTATTATTATTATTATTATTATTATTATTATTATTATTATTATTATTATTATTATTATCATTATTACTATTGATCATTAGTAATAATAATATCATATCAATATAATCTAATAATAATAATCAAATAAGATATAAAAAAAATATTATAGTAATATAATAAAAAATATAATATTAATATGAATGATAACATGATTAATTATAGTAATAAATATATAAAATTAAGTAACTAAAAAATAAGTATGATAAGTATGATAAGTATAATAATATAATAATATAAACAATAATTAAAAAATATAATTTATAATTTATAATAATAATAATTAATATTATAATAATATAAATCATTATTAATAATAATATTATATTAATATTATTTAATAATAATAATCTAATCAGATGTATAAAAAAATAAAACAATAATATAAGAATAAATATTATAATAATAAAATACTAATATAAATGATAACATTATTAATAACAATATAATATAGTGATAAATATATTAACAATAGTAACTAAAAAAATATAAAAAATATAAATAGTAATAAAGTAAATATAATTAATAATAATAATAGGCCTAATAATAATATATTAATACATTATAATAATAATAATTATTATTATTATTATTATTATTATTATTATTATTACTATTAATAATAATAATAATAATAATAATAATAATAATAATAAATATTTTTCTAATAATATTCATAATAATGAATATATCAATAAAATATAAAATATAATATCAATAAATATTAATAATACTAATATTTCCATTAATCGTAATAATATAAGCATAAATAAATATATTAAACATAAATATAATAATATAAAGAATAATTATAACGGTGATATAATAGTAATAAAATAATTTTTTAAAAATATAAATATAATAATAATAATAACAATATTAAATGAATTAACATAATAATAACAATGATAAGAATAATAATCATAATAATGTTGAAATAAAAGTAATCTGAACTGAATTGAACTGAACTGAACTGAACTTAATAGAGCTGAACTGAACTGAACTGAACTTAATAGAGCTGAACTGAACTGAACTGAACTTAATGAAGCTGAACTGAATTTATAGGAGCTGAAGTTAAGTCCAAAAGAAGAGGGCCTAAGTCATACTATTCCAAATAATACCTAATTATATTCTGTTTAAAAAGGGTATAATATATTACAATTTGCATAAAAATATTAATAAGATTTTCTTACTTTGTCACATAAATGAAATTGCGCTGATTAATTATATGTATGATATGATAAAAATATTTTACTATTATTATACTTAAAACTAACATGATGACCATCATGAACACTTTTTTTTTTATCAAACCCTTTCTATAAATAATTTTACTGTTCCATCTTTTGATACAAACTTTTCTTTTTGATGCTTTTGATACAAACTTATGTACTACGAAGTATAAGTTAATTAGTATTCGTAATTTTTTTTACTTCTAAACGAAAAAACATTCAAATTATATATATATAATAATTCTTACACTTTATCTTCATATATATTCCTACTCCGTACTATGTTAACATTTAAATTTTAGTTATTTTTAAAATAAAATTATTTAACATATACACAATTATTACACAGTATATAAGTTATTCATTACAACACATATCTTAATATAAAAAATTATTAATAGTAATTTTATAATTAAATTTAAAAATTAGTGGTTTAATTTTAAATTCTCTTATATCTCTATCTAGAAAATCGCGCATCCGCGCGGGATTCATACTAGTATAATAGCATTAAATGAATAAGTTATTTCATATATAAAAGTGAATCGTCTTATTTTATAAAACGTGCTAATTTTAATTAAAAAGTTATTAACATGTCTAACATAAATAATTTTTTTTTATACCAATGTAAATATATTTCAAAGCCAAAAGGCAAAAGTTACATCATGATAGTTAAGTTATGCCTCATAATATCACACCTCCATAGATTACATCAAACCATTAATGAAATAGATTATATAAGACCAATTCTTTTACACCAGTTAACATCTCTTGTAGGAATCTGACCAATAATCTGAATATTCATTAAGAGTAGTCTGGCGTCCATTCCGACCTTCTCAAGAAGCTTGCTAGGGTGAAGAACAAACTTGGCAATCCTGAAAAAAAAATTCTAGCATGCTAGATACCATACTGAACAACAGTTACCAAAGACCAACAGACATTCCTCTGGAAACCTGAAAAATTCCTCAACCTTAGTAGAACTGCAGACTTAAAAAAAACTTGAGAATCAAAATGAATTCATCTAGACAGAGCATCATAACAGGATTTCGCATAACTGCAATCTTCAAACAAGTGACTGTGATTTTCATCATAGACTCTACAGAGGTAACAGGTAGAATCAACTGCAATGCCCATTATGTCGAGCTTATCCATAGTAAGTAATCTCCCCTACCATAACAGCCTACTAATGAAACAGTGTTCTCTAATATTAAATATGTTCCAAGCAATTTTACATCAATCCAATCTGCCATATATCCGAGTTCCCAAGTAACCAAGAGTAGCCACTAGAAATAGAATAATGATCAGCAGGTTCCATCCATTTCCCATTCATAAGAGCAGGTAGCAGGATGTTCTTCACTTCACAAATTTTCCTCCACGACCATGAGCTGTAGGTGCTAGGGTTATATTTAAGCCATTCCCTTCGTTGAAGATACACCTTATCAATCCACTTAATCCATAAGGGATCTTTCTTGGATGTTATCCACCATACTAACTTGCCCACAACAGAAATATTACATATTCTAGTATCAACCAGGCCCAAACCCCCAGAGTCTTTACCTTTACACAAGGTTATCCAAGAAACCAGAGGAGCTTTTGAATAGGTTTCCTCGCCCTCCCATAAGAAGTTCCTGCAGAGAGCCTTTAATATTTCCAACACTCCAATAGGCAAGACAAAGATTTGAGCGCAATAGGTGTGTATAGTGTTAAGTACAGATTTAACTAAGACCAGTCTGCCTAAATAGAAAATTCTTCTCTTATTCCAGCCTCTGATCCTAGATATCATCTTCTCCACCAGCACATTACACTCAGTTTTAGTAAGTCTCTTATGAGATATAGCAACTCCCAGATATTTAAAGGGCAAAGAACCCTTTTTGAAACCAGTGTGACTAAGGATGTTGTTCTTGATTAATGTCGGGTGTAACACCATTCAAAAGAATTTCTGATTTATCATTAATAATATGAAGTCCAGAGGCAAAAGAAAAATACCTGAAACCTTCCACAATCATGAAAATAGATTTTAAATCTCATTTGCAGAAGATTAGCAGATCAGATCATCAGCAAACAGTAATTGGTTAAGCCTCCGACTCTAACCGAGATCATGGGATTTGAAGCCTTTTATATTACTCACGACATTCAACAATCTACTCAAATATTTCATGCATAAGGTAAAGAGAAGGGGGGATAGAGGGTCCCCTTGCCCGAGGCCTTTCTTACCATGGAAGAAGCACTGAGGAGTACCATTTAACACCAGAGAGTAAGCAGTAGTAGTAATACATTGCATAAATAGCTTAATGAGATTAGGAGGAAAAATAAGGCTATAAAGGATCTGCTCCACAAAATATCACTCAATGGAATCATAGGCTTTCCTAAGGTCCACCTTGATCAAGCACTTAAGGGAAACAGATTTCCTAGTATATAGTCTGGTGAGATCCTGACTAATCAGAATATTACCAATAATACTCCTTCCCTTGATAAAAGCAGACTGGGTAGGATTTACTATATCAGGAAGGATTATGGCCAGTCTATTACACATGATCTTGAAATAATTTTGTAGATTGTGTTACAACGGGCAATAGGTCTTAAATCCTTCGCTTCACAGAGGCATGGTTTTCAATATAGGGAATCAAAACAAGATTAGTACAGTTAATTTGTTTCAGAAGTTTACCTAAGATAAAAAAAATCCTTGATAGCCAGACATATCTCCTCATGTATAATATCCCAGCTAGTTTTAAAGAAACAACTACTTTCTAAGGAATAGAAAAGATAGTACTCTTGATCTCATCAGTAGTAGGAACCTGGCAAAGCATAGGCCAATCCTCAGTCTTCAATCCGGGACCAGACCTCATAATTCCAAGGCAAAAATCAGCAGTAGATCCAGCAGTTCCTAAGAGTCCCTTGTATAAGTCTCAAAGGCATTGATAATGTCCTCAGGTTTAGTATAAGTAATACCATCAATGCCAACAATCTTAAACACTTTATTCTGAATACTTCTTTGTTGAATAGCTTTATGAAACATAGCTGAGTTGGTATCACCGACTCTAGCCCAGTTACATTTTGCTTTCAGCCTCAAAAACTCCTCCTTAGCCTGCTTCAATAAAATATAGCTAGCCCTTGTCTGATATTTAACATCCATGAGGCTAGTACTATTAGAGTTAGCACGGAGATTCCTTTGACATTTTAACAACATCTCATATGCAACATCAAGATTTCTCTTAATGTTGGAAAATAGATCCATGTTAAGTTTCTTAAGCATAGTTTTTAATAACTTTAACTTGGAAGTCACACAAAACATAGGAGTCCATGTAACACTTATCTGCCATCCAGTCTGAACAATCCTCCTATAATCAGGGGTCTTACTCCACATGTTAAAGACCTTAAAAGGTTTAGTCATGTGAGAACTAATTCCCCCCTCCTCTATGATACATGGGCAGTGGTCAAAGTCACCCTCAGGGCCATAAAAAGCATAATGATTAGGCTTAAGTCTCATCCAACCCTCATTAAATAGAACCCTGACAATCCTACTAAACACCTTGGTACCACTGGGTTGTTTGTTATTCCATGTAAAAAAATCATCTAAGGTATTGATGTCTTGTAAGTCACTAAGACTAATAGCTCTCTGGAAATGAAGAGTCTCAGCATCCCTAACAGGAAGGCCAATCTTCTCATTGACATACCTCACATTGTTAAAATCTCCAAGCACAACCCAAGGATCCACTCTACTCAGCCTGATGATACCATCCCATTAGGGAGATCTATTCTCAGGTTTATTGAAACCATAAACAAAAGTAGTGAAAAACCTAGTGTTATCTTGTTGTCTAGTCACCTCAAGGTGGATAAATTGATCAGTCGTCTCAATAACATCCACCTTGAGGGTATTAGCTCTCTAGAGCACCCAAATCCTGACACTATTATGATAATTATGATTGGTAATAAAAGATCAGCCACTATAAACATTACTAGCTACACTATTTAGAGACATAGGTCTGACCCTAGTCTCAAGGAGCCCAAACAATTCTAAATCATTTCGATGTAGATACGACTTGATATATCTCTGCTTACCATCATTATTCAGGCCCCTCACATTCCATACTCCAATCCTAGTCATTAGGAAAGGATGGACTTACCCATCCACCTCCTTTATCAACCAGTCCAGCAGATTGCCCCACAACACTATTGAATTTCACAACAAAATCCTTTGCATACCCTCCAGGGATCTAGTCTCATGTCTACATAATTTAGTGATGATACTTGAAGAAGTAAACAGGGAGCTATAATTCAGACTCAGAGGAGTATTAGCCGGAGTGACCAACTCAACTGAGGCCTCTTTTTCTTCTTCTCAATTATAGGTTAATTGTCTCTAATTAATCCCAAGTTGGTTTTAGGTAGAACGAGAAACTCGATAGGATCTAACACTGTTACAGGGCTCTCCTTTCTCTTCCATACTTGTCTGGCAGGGATAATTGGTGCAACTCTATGAGGTACAAGAACTTTTCCCTTCCTACCAGCATTAGTGTTATGTCTCATACCATGACAGCTCTTGCAGGTAATAGCCTAATAGGTATCCACTCATACTCAATCAACAGAGTGACTTCATGACCTTTCTCATCCTTAAAAACAATTTTTTCAGGGAAGTGTTGATCCACCTCTACCTGAACCAGAACCTTAGCAAAGCCAAGCAAAGATCTACTCAGGGTAAGGTCATCAATTCTAACAACCTGGCCAATCAGAGAGGATAATTTCTCAAGACAAGACGCACCCTAAAACTTCAAATCAAGACCCACTAGTTTAATCCATAATGGAACAGTTTTAACAGAGATTTTAGACATTTTGACATCAGGGTCCCAAGGTAGGAGAATCACGGGTTTTACCATCAAAGAGCATAATCCCCTTCTCTAAGACCAGTTTCTGATGTTCGCTTGTCCCAAACCAAACCACAAAAAGACCATTTGGAAGGAAAGCTACCTTTGAGACATCATATGGTTTCAACTCCCCACATAAGTAGCTTTCTATCTCCATTCTAGGAGGATTTGCCCCCATTACATAACCAAACACAAAGGTATTGCAATAGTTGATTTCATCTTTTACATCCTCTAAGGTAAGCTTGAGTAAATTACCTTTACTGGTGGAAACACCATCAGAATGTTCCACGATTGTCTCAAATTTTCCATCCTCCATGGATCCACTCCCAAGCTTCTTCTTTCCCGACCCCACCACTTGCCAGTCCTTATCCTGGGTAGAATTGATACCATCTTGTACAGATCCATCCAGTTGTTTGCTGAATTCCTGAATTGTTGAAGCCACCGTTGCTCGCGCCTCCTCGATGATTTTAGTAACTTCCATGTCGTAAATACTATTGATTTTTTATAGGAATTATATTATTTGTAATTAATAAAGATGTCTAATATTATACTATTGAATTTGTAAAACTAGAAGAGCATTAGAATTAGCACAGATTTTGGTCTTTGCACAAAACCCTAGAAAATCAAAGAATGAGCTTTCTCTCTCATCTCTCTTCAACAGAAATAATTTAATATAAGTTAAGTTAAAGTTTCTGAACTAAACTTAATTTTGCTGAACGACTTATAGGAGCTGAATTGAACTGAATTTATTAGAGCTAAACTGAATTGAACTTATAGGAGCTGAACTGAACTGAATTTAATTTTTCTAAACTGAACTGATATGAACTGAACAAAACTTAAAGGGGGTGACTTTAAGGCCGCGTTCTTTTGGACTGAATTTTGCTAAATTTTTCTAAACTGATCTTATAGGATCTGAATTTTTCTGAACTGAACTTATAAGAGCTGCCTGAACTTTTCTGAACTTATAAACCTGAACTTATAGGAACTTAACTTTTCTGAACTTAACTTATAGGATATGAAGGTAACTTAAATTAATTTAACTTAACTTTATTAATATTGTTATTACACTTTTTAAAGATATTATTGACAAAAAAAATATATGGTGTAAAATACAAAATAAGATAATAAAATTTTCTCTTTATATACGGAGTATATATATATTTTGTTACATTTTTTTTGTAATAATCTATTTTCATTTAATCTTTTTCCTCTTCTCCTTCTTTTTCATCTCCATCTTTCTTGCCAAATATTTGTCATAATAAATATAGTTGTACATATAACCCAAAGATTAGTGTTATTTAAAAAATTATAGGATACTAACCATAAAATGACCGTCAATTTAACTTGAAGCATGAGTAAATAAATAAATAAACAAATAAATAGTATATAACTAGTTAATTTAACAATAAATAACGTGAAACGGTCTCACAATGTGAGACAATCCTAATATATGAAAAGACAACTCATATATTAGCATTAAATGAATAGGTTAGTTCACATATAAAGGTGGACCGTCTTACGAGATTGTCTTATTTTATAAACCAATTTTAATTAACAAGTTGTTAAACAGTCTAACATAAACAATTTAATATAAGTTAACTCAAAACCTCTAATTAAGCTCCAACAACCATTTAATTCCTACTTTTTAATTTTAGTAATTATAGTATTTACTTGTGCAATGCACGAGCCATTTATAATATCCTATAATATATGATCATATAATAATTTGATTACCAATAAACTTAAAGATTTGTTGGTATTACGTACTAAAATAAGTAATTAATTCAATTTGTTGATTTTATGAATTTATCATTAGTCATCTAAATTAATTGTTACATTTTGAACTTGATTTCTTTGAATCAACTTCAATTCACAAGTCCAACCCCAATTGTAATTTACATTGAAGTTTCAAATTTAGAACTCTTACACTTTTACTTATGTCTGAGTCATAGTACAATCCGGCTCAAATACCAATCAATAACTTATAAGATTCATACCATTAATACTTGTGAAATTATTGATTTATTCTCAGATAATATAATTAAAATTTACCAAAGTTATACCCGTAATAGTTTTTGAGTTCCTTACTTCACGAGCTTCTGTACCAATGTCCTTGAGCATAATTAAATTCTTGAATTCGCATTATTAAACATAGATTTTTGAGTACTATTACACATTCTCAAGCACCTTTACATAATTCTTTAGTGTGTGTACATAAAACTTTTAATTAAGTGTGACAAAAATTACGAGAATGCCATCATGGTATGCACAAGAGATGATACAATCTTTTTTTCACTCGTTATTTTTTAATTTGTATGTATATACAGTATATCTCAAATTTCATCATATTAGCATCCGTTATTTAACTAACCAAAAAATATAATCGGTAATTTGTAGAAATATTATTTTACATTCAAAATCCGATTCATACTCCCTTTTCTCAGATATTAATTAAAAAGTAATCCAAAGCTCATTAAAGACGCCAAGTTATAGGTCTAATTATTTGTCTTACTATTCACAATTCATCGATCTTAAGTGGATTTCCGAAATTCAAGACCTTGACATTCAACTCCTTAATCATTTCCTTATTTCTCATCTATCTTAAGTTCATACACTTGCCTTTGTACTCGGTACGTTGGCATACTTCTGCTCCTCAACAAATGTTACGTTACCTATGTATCTGTTAGTTTATTCTATTATCGTATCTTGTTTTGTTAGGCGAGATACTCTAGCCTACAAATTAGCTTCTTAGTTTGTTAGTCTGTTTAGGAAAGATTTAGTCAAATTATCATATTCTTATTTAGAGATATGCTCCTATGATTTAGCTACCAGTTAGCTATTACTTGTACTATAAAATCACAGCTTATTGACTGAATCAAACAACACAATTCCTAAACTATTTCTTGTATCTTTCTGATTAACATGGTATCGAGCCAAGCAATTTTTTTCTTCCAAATTTAATTTTCTTTCATCCAAAACTCTGTCGACATGCCTGATAGTTCAGACGTCGATCCCCCATTCAAGATCGATCCGTTATCACCTTTTTATCTCGGATCCCATGATATTCCGAGCATAAAGATTTCTAGCATCTCTCTGACTCATTCTAGTTATGAGGATTGGAGCCGCGATATTCGAATGTCGCTCAAGTCTCGTTTCAAATTCGGGTTCTGCGACAGTTCTATTAAAAACCCTACTGAAGCCAACTTACTCGGAAAATGGGAAGTAATCCATTGCACTGTGGTTCGCTGGATCCGTAACATGATTGATTCTTCGGTCATCTCCAGCGTTCCATTTGTTGAAGATGCGACTGTTCTATGGCGTGACTTAGAAGAGCGTTTTGCGGTCATGGACGGAACCTCTATTCATTCACTCGAGACGGATCTCGCTAATTGCAAACAACTCAAAGGTATGTCTATAACCGAATACTATGGTAAATTAAAGACTCTTTGGGATGCCCTAGCAATTCACGAGCCTCCGTTTCCTTGTAAGTGTGGTCGTTGTCTTTGCAATATATCATCTCAGGCAACTAAACGACTTGATAACGAGAGACTCCATCAATTCTTTTTGGGTCTCGATCGTAGTTTGTATAGCACCCTTCGGAATGACCAATTTCAGTTGGACCCTTTGCCTACCCTAAACCGCGGGTACCACACGGTTTTACAGTCTGAACGCCTTCTTCAAGTTGATGCTCCTCGTACGGAGGTTACTAATGTCATGGCGTTTGCTGTTTCCGGGGCTTCACGAACCCCAACTGAATGGAAGGCTATACGCGAGAAATAAAAATTAGAGAGGCGCAAGTTATAATATTCTCATTGCCAAGTGAATGGTCATGAAGTCAAAAATTGCTTTATTAAAGCAAACAAATTTCCGGATTGGTGGGGCAGTCGACCTCGAACTTTAGAAGAACTCCGTCGCAGCAAGGGGGGTGGGGCAGGCCTGAATACAGCTGAATCCGGGACCCGAGGTGCTCAAGTGGTTCATGCTAATGTGGTCTATACTGCTTCTTTCCTCGCTTCTTTGGATCGATTGTCTTGTACGTGTACTCCTTGGATAATAGACACCGGTCCCTCTAATAATGTAACAGGTGATTTCTCTTTGTTTTCCGACACCATGGTGATTCCTCCACGAGCGGTGGGGTTGCCGAATGGGATGCAAATTTTGGCCTCCAAGATGGGTACCATTTGTATTGACAACAAAATAACTCTTCGACGGGTTTTATTTGTCCCTCATTTAACTTGGAACTTACTCTCCGTTTCGCAATTAACGGCTGAATATGATTATGTATTATTACAATTTACTAAGGATTATTGTCTTATTCGAGACCGGTCTATGAGGACGATGATTGGAGCTGGTGAACTCAACGATGGACGTGTAGGCACACCCCAACAAAATGGGCGTGTAGAGCGTAAACATCGTCACATCTTAATGTAGCCCTCGCATTGCTTTTTCAAGGCCGTCTTCCTAAACAGTTTTGGGGTGAGTGTGTTCTTACCGCTGCACATTTAATTATTCGTCTGTCTTCGACTATTTTGTATCACAAAACCCTATATGAGATTTTGTTTGGAGCTCCCCCATCATATACAAATTTACGGGTATTTGGATGTCTTTGTTTTGTTCATAATCAGAAAACTAGAGGGGATAAAATGGAACCGCGGAGTCGTAAATGTTAGTTTTTGGGTTATCCTCATAACACGAAAGGATGGCGGGTGTACGACCTTGAAACTAAAAAAGTATTTATCTGATCTCACGTGATGTTGTCTTCTATGAGGACTCTTTTCCTCTCGCTGAAACGGACACACAGATTGTCCCTGTTGATCCTCCTCTTCTCACTGATGATACTTGCGAATCACCACCTGCTGCCTCGTCAGACTTGGTCTCCCCCAATACCCATGATTCGACCCCTGTTAATCACGGGTCCTCTGCTTCTGACGCCACTGTTGTGTCTCCCTCTGCTGCTACTATGGGTATCGGCAACACGGTTGTACTTACTTAGCTTCTACGTCGGATGTTGAACCTCCTGTTGATCTTGGTAGGGGTCACCGGTTGAATTTTCCTAATTTACGGTTGAGTGGCTATGTTCTCGATACAACAAACAGTCCATCTCCTCCAAGTTCACCGGTTTCTCCATCATCGCCCGAAGGTACACCCTATTCCTTAGCTAATTTTGTAAATTGTAATAAAATATCTAGTCAACATCGCTTGTTTCTAGCAGCCATAACAGCGGGAGTTGAACCTCCGTCTTTTAGAATTGCGGTTCATGATGACGGGTGGTGTCGGGCTATGCAAGATGAGATTGATGCTCTTGAAGCTAACGACACTTGGGAACTAGCTAATTTGCCTCCCGATAAGAAGGCCCTTGGTTGTCGTTGGGTTTACATTAAGTACAAATCTGATGGGTCCGTTGAACGTTTAAAATCTCGCCTTGTTGTTTTTGGTAATCACTAAGTTGAAGGTCTTGACTATGGGGAAACCTTTGCTCCTGTCGTTAAAATGGTTACTATCCGTACTTTTCTTGCCATTGCTTCTGTAAAGAAATGGGAATTGCATCAAATGGACGTACACAATGCGTTCTTGCACGGAGATTTGCATGAAGAAGTCTATATGAAGCTTCCTCCAGGCTTCTGTCCTGGTCACAACGACCAAGTTTGTCGTCTTAAAAAATCATTATATGGTCTCCGTCAAGCACCAAGGTGTTGGTTTGCTAAATTAGCTGAGGCACTCCGAAAATATGTTTTTTCGCCAGTCTTGTTCCGACTACTCTCTCTTCTCTTACTCCAATGACAAGATGCGTTTACACGTTTTAATTTATGTAGACGATCTTTTTTATTGCGGGTAACGATAATTTGGCAATTGGTGATTTTAAAGGCTACTTAAACCGATGCTTTAAGATGAAAGATTTGGGCCACTTAAAATATTTTCGTGGCATTGAAGTTGCGCGTAGCAGTGACGGTATTTGTCTTAGCCAACGGAAATACACTCTCGATATTATTAGTGAGGTTGGTCTTTTGGGTGCTAAATCGAGTCCTACACCCATGGACATCGACCATCAACTCGCTATTACTGACAGTCCCTTCTTGTCTCGATATTATTAGTGAGGTTGGTCTTTTGGGTGCTAAATCGAGTCCTACACCCATGGACATCGACCATCAACTCGCTATTACTGACAGTCCCTTCTTGTCTGATCATGCGCGCTATCGACGACTGGTTAGTCGTCTCGTCTATTTAGCTGACACACGGCCAGATTTATCTTTTTCCGTACATGTGCTATCTCAATTTCTTAAGGATCCGCGTGAGGCTCACATGGAGACATCTATCCGCGTCGTTCGCTATTTAAAAGGTAGTCCGGGACAGGGCATTTTATTACGCTCTGGCAGCTCCCTTGTAGTATCGGGTTGGTGCGACTCCGATTGTGGAAAATGTCCCCTCATTCGTTGCTCTGTATCAGGGTGGCTTGTATTTCTAGGGGACTCGCATGTGTCTTTGAAAACGAAAAAAACAACATACCGTTTTGTCATCCTCGGTTGAGGCCGAATACAGATCAATGGCCGCGGTTGTGTGTGAGCTCAAATGGCTCAAGGGTCTGCTGGCAAGCTTGGATGTTGAACTAACTTCTTCAATGCAATTGTTTTGTGACAGCAAATCCGCAATTCACCTTGCTCAAAATCCGGTCTTTCACGAGCGGTCTAAACATATTGAAATTGACTGTCATTTCGTGCGGGATGTTATTACAGAAGGGCTTGTTACACCATCGCATGTCTCGACGAATGATCAAGTGGCTGATATGTTCACCAAGCTGTTGGGAGCCCGCCGATTTCACTACTTGCTCCGCAAATTGGGCATTATCGACCTCCATGCTCCAGTTTGAGGGGGGGTGTTAGGCGAGATACTCTAGCCTACAAATTAGCTTCTTAGTTTGTTAGTCTGTTTGAGAAAGATTTAGTCAAATTATCATATTCTTATTTAGAGATATGCTCCTATGATTTAGCTATCAGTTAGCTATTACTTGTACTATAAAATCACAGCTTATTAACTGAATGAAACAACACAATTCCTAAAATATTTCTTGTATCTTTCTGATTAACATGTTTTAGCTTTAGGGAAAGTGTTCTATTATGTTTAGTTATTAGTTTTCTATTCCGTTCCATATACTTTGTTTTTTAAAAACTATAGAAACTAGGATACAACTCTTGTACTATAAATATGACTTATTGCCCTCATAATATAATTGAATACATCAAAGAAATAACATTGGCATTAACATTAATAGGGGTGAGCATCGGTCCAAAACCAGACTGCACGGAAGACCAAAAAAAATGTTTGATGGACGAAAATCGGACCTAAACAAATCGGTCTTGGACCGGACTGAATCCGTAATTTTTGGTCTAGTTCGGCCTTGGACCTAAATCTATGATTTTTTTATTTATAATTATACAATAATTAAATTATACTCCCTCCGTCCCGCTCAATTGTTGTCCTTTGCTTTTTGGACATTATTCATAAAGGGAAATAATCCTTAAAATAATTTCAAATGCATAACACAAAATATAGCCATGTGAGATCTTGTTTGATTCGTCTGAATGAGCACGTTAAGAATATCATAATTTTATAATTTTCCCACTTATGTATAGTAAAAGATATTTTCGAAATGAAATGTGCATTGACAAACGTGTAAAAGGCAAAGAACAACAATTTACTGAGACAAGGGGGTATTTAATTAAGTTAAATAAAATAATTGATTAAAGAATATTTAACATAAATATCCATCATATTTAGTGTATAAAATTGGTTTTTACGATAAAAGACTTGATTACTTTATAAGTTTACTAGTTTAGCACCCGTGCATTAATGCACGGTATATATAGTTTTTTTATTTTTTATAATATATTTAAATAATTGTGGTATATCATTAATTGTTCATTTTTTCTAGTTATTGTATTTTGTTTCGAGAAAAAAAATATTAAAACTGAAAAATTAATCCAAGAAAATTGAGTAATATGCTAAAAAGTATTTTTTTTCTCGAAAAGTGTTTTTTATAACATAAAGATCATGATTTCAATTTATAAACTCTCTCAAATTTTTTTTTCGTCATGAAAGGAATAAAAAGGATGTATAGTTTTGGTTATACATAGTATGAGTCAAGTCATTATAAAATAATAGCATCACTAAAAGATTAAGCAGTTATAGTTTTGTTTATATTTTAAATAAAAGAACATAGTTTAAAGTTTAGTGAAAATTATATAAATTGATTAAAAGATTAATTGTAATGAAAAGATAATAATATAATAAAATCCATTATAATTAATTTCCTTGTTTACTTAATACAATTAAATTATCAATAGTTTCTTTATTTACAAATTATGCTTTTTGGAGGGAAAATTTGTGAGCTCACTTATTCTTTTAGTAGATAGGAGATGAAAATTAGTCGTATTACACCTATATTTTGATCCGGACCAAAAATTAACCTGACCGAAATATAGGTGTTTTACGACTAATTTTCATAAATTTATAAAGTATTTGAGATTTCTTCTCATTTGATCATCTAATTGGCCCCTTACTGAAGGGTCATTTGATAAGGGCTATAAGAGTAACAAATATGATCCACGAGAAGTGGCGATTGTGATTTCTCAATAATTATGAAATACTCCGTGCGTACTCTATATGTGCGACTTACGGGTCGATTTAGGGTCGGAATATAGTTATTGATATTTTAAATTTACTTTGTAGATCAACTAATTTTTGAGCAATTTAGTCGAGCGAGCTAGGTCAATTTTAACCCTAATCGACGGCTCAATTTGAACCACACGTCAGTCAGATCCCGGGCCGAAATTTATGAGTCTTATCCTTCGTCGAATGAATAGTGCGGATCATGTCACGTTTTAACCCATCTAGTTATAATGGCTGTGAATATTCATGGAAATTTAAAAATTTGTATAATTTATTTATCGCAAAATATAATCCATTTTTGGATTAAATAAAACCAACGGGTTAACAGTATCTATTGTATAATACGGTTTTATACCATAAGACGATCCTTTTATATAATTAAAAAGCACTTATTTATCAATAACAATAGATAATTTTCTTATATAAAAAGATTGCCTTACATGCTTATATGATACGGTCTCATTATATAATTAGAGTTTGCCCTAATTATTCCATATATGCTTAAAAAAGCAAAATTATTCCATAAACTGTAGGTGTGACTCGGGTAAGGCTTACCTTGTAATCGCGTTGGGAATTGAATTAGACGTGGCATAAAACACCCATGAATGCTTCAGCATGAATTAAATTACTCTCGAGTATTGGATCGTTGACTTTTCTAGCATTACGGTAGTTTTGCTTGTAACGGGTGTATAGTATAGGTTAGAAATTTGTAACGAGTCATATATTATTCACATGAACTTGTCTTCTAGGCAAGATGACTCGTGCTCCTTTTACGGGAAAAGGGACACGAGCAAGTGAAGTAATAGGGCTTATACATACGGATGTATGCGATCCAATGACTATCCAAGCTAGAGGTGGTTATCACTACTTCATTACTTTTACCGACGACTTGAGTAGATATGGATATGTCTACTTGATGAGGCATAAAAGTGATGTTTTTGAAAAAATTCAAAGAATTTGAAAATGAAGTAGAAAACCAATTGAATAAAAAGATTAAAGCCCTACGATCCGATCGTGGTGGTGAATACTTGAACAATGAATTTGATTCACACCTAAAAGATTGTGGTATAGTATCACAATGGACTCCTCCTGAGACACCTCAATTAAATGGTGTGTCCGAAAGGAGAAATCGAACTTTAATAGATATGGTTCGATCTATGTTGAGTCTGACAGAGCTTTCTGATTATTTTTGGGGTTTTTCTATCTTTTCTGCACTATTTTCACTAAATCGAAGCCCGACTAAAGCGGCAAACAAGACTCCATATAAGATATGGATAGGGAAAGTCCCTTATTTGTCGTTTATGAGAATTTGGGGATGCGAGGCGTTTGTTAAGAGCAAGTCTGACGATAAACTCTCACCCAAATCTTACAAATGTCTGTTTGTAGGATATCCAAAGAAAACACGTGCTTATTACTTCTACAATAAACACGAGGACAAAGTGTTTGTGTCTCGTGATGCAGTCTTTTACAAAATGATTTTATTTCTAAAAGACAGAGTGTGAGAAAATTTGAACTTGATGAAGTCCAAGAGCGACAAACCGAAAAGGACGACGAGGAAAACGTTCCCTCTTCGTCTGACACGGTCATTATTCCTTCGGAACCTAGGAGGTCTAGCAGATTTAGTCATCAACCTGATAGATACCTTGGTATTATAGAGGAAGGTGATGACTATAATGTGTTACTTTTTGAAAGTAACGAACCCACTACCTACAAAGCTGCCTTTTCTAGTTCCGACTCAAAACTATGGCTAGGAGCCATACAATCCGAAATGGATTCTATGTACGACAATCAAGTATGGGACTTGGTTGATTTACCTAAGGAGATAAGACCTCTTTAGTGTAAGTGGATCTATAAGATAAAAAGTGGCATAGATAAACATAATGATGTTTACAAAGCTAGATTGGTGGCAAAAGGTCTCACCCAAGTTCATGGTCTTCACTATGACGAAACCTTCGCCCTAGTCGCCATGCTTCGATCCATAAGTATTATCTTAGCGGTTGCCGCATTTCATAATTATGAGATTTGGCAAATGGATGTCAAAACCGCCTTCTTGAATGGGATTCTAGAAGAGGGAGTGTACATGACACAATCTGAAGGTTTTGTGGATCCATCAAACCCTAAGAAGGTATGCAAACTTAAGAGATCCATCTATGGTCTTAAACAAGCATCCAGGAGTTGGAATCATCGTTTCGATCATGTAATTAAACAAAATGGTTTCACTCGAAGTGTCGAAGAACCATGTTTATACATGAAGTTTAGTGGGAGTAAAGTAACTTTTCTAGTCTTGTATTTAGATGACATACTACTCATTGGGAATGATATTCCAATGCTCACTTCTGTAAAAGAGTGGCTTGGGATTCATTTCCAAATGAAAGACTTAGGAGAGGCCCAACGCATCTTAGGTATCCGGATCTATAGGGATAGATCTAAAAGGATATTAACATTAAGTCAAGAAAATTATATTGATAAGATTCTTGATCGGTTCAACATGAAAGACTCTAAGAGAGGCTTTCTTCCTATGGGAAGTGGGATCAACTTGAGCAAATAAGAGTGCCCTACCAAACCCGAGGAGATTGAACGCATTAAATTGATCCCTTACGCATCTGCTGTTGGATCAATCATGTATGCTATGATGTGCACTCGTCCCGATGTTGCATATGCTTTGAGCAAGACAAGTCGTTACCAAGCAAATCCAGGTGAGAGTCACTGAATAGCCGTAAAGAACATCCTTAAGTACTTAAGAAAGACCAAGGATTCGTTCTTAGTGTTTGGAGGCGAGACTGAGTTGCGTGTAAAAGGTTACACAGATGCCAGTTTTCAAATAGATAGGGATGATATGAAATCTCAATCCGGCTATGTTTATATGATGAATAGAGGAGCTGTTTGCTGGAAGAGTTTCAAGCAAAGCGTTACATCGAATTCTACAACAGAAGCAGAGTACCTTGCAGCGTCTGAAGCTGCAAAGGAAGCAGCAGTATAATGACCATCACAAACCTTCCGCCGACACTGGCGGAGGTTAAGCACTTAAGCTCACTCAAATCCAGATCTTCCCCCACATGAAACGAAGGAGGAACCTCAGCCAAACACTTCTGCAAAAGCTGCAATCCCCCTCCAGGCACCCCCCCAAGCAAGAATAGCCCTGGTAATACTCTCCTCCTGACGCTGTCGCTTAACAGCCGTCCTACACTCAAGATTACTCCTAGGAGCGAAGGTCTTACGCAGACAAATAGGCAACACAAGCAAACTAACCCAGCAGGAGAGATCACCAGGAGAGTCAGCCACATCATCCAAGACCCCCTTCAGAACCCGAGCAAACCCAAGACAACACTTAGGAGGAATAGATTTCACGGTGCTATGGCCCACAGAAAATAAACGATCAAGCGACGATACAAACCATTGAACAAGCTTAACCCCATCATCAGATAAAAGAATTGAACCGAGTGAGACGGAGCTACAAAAATTTTTTTGCGTCATCGTCAGGTCTGATTATTATTATTATAAAACCGCAACTTTTGCTAAGATCAACAACGAGTTTACAAAAAATTAGTGGGCAACCGAGATACTATCTACGCTCTCACTCCCTTAGCAACAGCAAAGCAAAGTCTAGTAAAAATGTAAACGACAGCTCGAGCCCCGGTATTCTGAGGCACAGAGAATTTATGAATCCGCCTGAGCAAGGCAACAACATCCGTATCTAGCTCCCCAGCGAAGAGAAGGAGAAGGGTTGAAAAACAAAACCGGCCACCATGCACGAATTCCAGTACTTGGCACACTTACACTGAGCAGCATCCACAACCGCACGACCTGACGCAAAATCAGACCTCCCAGACTTAGTCAATGGAGAGAACCCAGCCAAATCCACACACACATGCATCATGCCCCATGTCCCAAGAATAGAGTAACAAATCCACAGGACGCATGCAAGACCTTATCTGCACGCCCATCAATCAACCCAATATCGACCTCCTTACCAGCTAAAATCCCATATCGAAAGCATATATCAAGGAGAGTATCCTGAACAAGGTTATGTCGATTCTTAATACCAAAGTTAAATCATCTCATAGTAAAATTTGAAAACCAACTATTTGTTTACCACTATAATTCGGCCACAACCATTTAGGGTAAATCTTATTTTAGGGCGAAAACAAAACAATCAACACAAAATGCTGCATTTGTCTTTTCCGCTGCACTAAAGAATTGCATTAAACCAACTCTAAATTATTAAAATTATCCATCTATCACTACCAAATTCGGCCACCATAAAATAAAATAAAAATGTTTTCCCTTTTCCACTACCCTCTTAGTTTTCACTACAAACAACGTATTTTAAATTAAATTGATATCGTATGTTTTATTAAAAAAAATTACATTGTATTTTTAAGGGGCCATAATTTACACTTTTGCCCGGAAAAACTCGGGACCGGACCTGCAAAGCCATAGTACAATTTCGACGCCCAACCAGGCAACAACCCTCCCACTACGTCCTCTACCTGTAGGCCACCCAAAATCATGTAAAATACTGTACTAAGATGTACTACGTTTGTACTTGTTTCCAAGTTATTAGGAAATTAAAATGTATAATAAGATACTCCCTCGATTATTTTATACTATATTAATATATGTCATTGTAGAATAAGGTAGGGATCACTAAACACACTAATATAAAGCCAGTAATTGCGATTGACATTTAGACTGCCATTAATCAAATGCAGTTTGATGTGGTTGAGAACTTCCATTGAGAGTGACATTGATATTATCACTAACAACCAAAAGACGGACAAAAAATTATACTCCATTGGAGGAGAGCACTAACAACCATGTATGAGAGAAACTTTTATTATTAAGTTTAAATAATTATATAAAATATTTTTCTATCCCAGCTATTTAATTACATATTTCTATTACTTTTGATGGTTATGATGGGTATTTAAATTAAAGGTAATCATTAAGTAAATCCATACCTGTATTTTTTAAATAAACATTTGACCAATTTAATCTATCAAATAATGTGATCTCTTTTAAGATGAGATATCCATCTTAATTTTAAAATGGGTAATATAACACTCTAAATGGACAGATAGGTCAGGTTTTTTTGTTAGTCCCTATATATTACGCTTTTGTTCGAGTTATTCTATTTGATCCGTTTTGACTTTTAGACGGATATACCGTCTACATTAAGAATTTGTGTATAACTTTGTCCATTGTCGTTCCTTCTTCTTAGATGCAGTTCTACCTACTACCCTCAATATTTCATTTAGCCGTAATATTGTTTCTATGTACCTTTGAATTTCTCATGCACCCATGCTCTCTAGTTTCTAATTACTCCAATGTTTTCAGATTATTTATCATTTTTCATTTTTTTTAAAGTAAAAATTAAACCTTTGAATTTTAGTGTCAATTTTCTGTTTTTAATTTAGACATTTTTTCTTCATTTTGGGAGTGTTTGTATTTCTGCAGCACCACAATTATAAATTAATGATAAAAAAATTTTATGAGACGGTGACGTTTTTTATTAATTATTTTTTTTCAACTTAAACTCATATAAACCATTTAAATAAAATTTCTATTTATAAAACTACTAAGATATGATGAAAAAAAAAGAATATCATCAAATATAAATGGCTAACTTTGCTCATGTAAGTGTATGATATATTTTTCCTCATCTTAAAATTGGTCTTACCCCAAACCCCACATGGTTGAACAATTATTGAAAAAAGAAAGGTGTTTAGTGATGAGGTGGCTGAAGGAGAAGGCTTTAAATGTTTGAGTTTTAATAAGAGTGGGATTATGTAAACATTAATTCAAATCAAATCTGATTGAGCTTAAACTTAAAACGAATCAAATGCTACCACATGTTAGTAATAAAAACAAAACTCTTTTGGTATAATCTAGGCAACAAGTGGTGATTTAGTATGTATTTCACCCGTCTTAAACTTAAAACGGATAGTTCCGTTTTAAATGAGAATTTGTGTTTCTTTTTAAGCCTTTAAAAAAATTGGGTTTTTTTTTAAATTTTTGAAATCAAAATTAAAACTTAATTGAGCTAATATATACAATATTTTTGAGTTTTATTATAATTTTTCGATTTCAATATTTATGTAAGGAGCTCATAACCTTAATAATAAAATCATAAACTTTATATTTAAGCTCAAACACTTTATTAAATTGATAAAAAAAAAGTTTACAATCAATTAATACATCTGGTGGTTTAATTTACCTATTGCAGAAATCATACAAAAAAAAGTAAAAAATAGAAGGCAATAGACATTGATTTAACAACAATCTAAACAAACCGTAAAATCATTTAGTTTAAATCCTTAACGGAAAAAAGTACGAAAGTTTGGCCCTTGTAAACTGTCGTTGTGTTAACTCCCCATTCAACCTTGCTTGCTACTTGTATTTTCTAACATAATACTCCGTATTTTAAGATTTGTTACTCGGTCGAGTGAGACTGAGTGTGCTCGACCAAGCGTCCTAGGTTGGAGGATAGCCTGACATGGCACCTGGCCTGTTTTGCGTAACTTGAGCCGAGTAAGATGGAACTCGGTCGAGTGAGTGGCAATCGATTGAGTACCTCTCGAGACTCTACCGAGGTTGGCCCGTTTTCTCAGAATAGTCGATTTTTCTTATATCTTTGACTCGTGATTAATGTTCTTATAAGTTCTTATATTTTCTTAATCTCTTCCTAATTACCCTAAACCTATAGAAGTCTTTTGAAACCTGAACTGGACTATTTGTTCATTATTCTAAGACTCTTTATAGCCTTAATTAAGCACATATCTTTAAGAGATTAAGAGGTTTATGTTATGAAATATCTAGTAGATATTATATGGATGTCCATATAGTATTATATCTCTAGGAGATATCTTGTGCCGTAAATACAATGTATCCCTTTACTATATATACCCCTTGCCTATGAATATAATAGATACACTTTTGTCTCTACTCTCTCTTATATTTCTCTCTTATTCATAACACGTTATCAGCACGAGTCTCTAACCCTAATTTTAATTTTTTATCAATACGGTACGTCTAATCATGCATCACATATCTAATTTAACATATCTAATTTACTGTTGCTCTCTGCTGTTGTTTACTGTTGCTACGTCTAATCATGCATCACATATCTAATTTAACAAGTCTAATCAATACGGTACGTCTAATTAAAGCAGTATGCCAAGGACCACAAGATATGGAATATCACAAATTCTCGTTTGTGACGGACCGGCCCGTCGCAAGCTTGCGACGGGTCAAATCCCCCTCACAAAAAGCAAGTGGGGGGCAAGTGGGTGCAAATGGATTCCCCCACTTGCCTTGCCACTTGCTCTTTGTGAGGGGGATTTGACCCGTCGCAAGCTTGTGACGGATCGCTCCGTTACAAGCAAGACTTATTGATGGAATATTTACTGTTGTTTAATATTATTAATGATTTTAGTTGTCATCAATTATACGTCTACTTTGATAAATGTTTGGCTTAATTCATCCATGTTGTTCTTCATCACTACTACAAATTTATATTGTTACGCGTCACTAATTATTTTAAATTTATTTTTCAAATATAATTCATCATATTTTTGTATCTAATTTATTTTGTTTTCGTGATAGTTTAATCCTGTCAAATTTGGCCAAACTTGATTTTGCGGCCTTAGATAACTCTGGAAATAATTATTCTGAATGGGTACTGGATGCCGAAATACACCTTGACGCTAATAGTCTTGGTGATACTATTAAAGTGGGAAATACTGCATCCGCTCAAAATAAGGCAAGAGTTATGATTTTTCTCCTTCATCATCTCCATGAAGGGCTGAAATACGAATATTTAACTGTAAAAGATCCTTTGATCTTATGGCAAAATCTGAAAGAAAGGTATGACCATCTTAAAACAGTAATTCTTCCTAAAGCTAGATATGACTGGATACACCTGAGATTACAAGATTTTAAATCTATCAGTGATTATAATGTTCAGAATTACTTCACAGTTAACTTTATGTGGAGAAAAAGTATCTGACGCAGATAGGTTAGAAAAAACATATCAAACCTTTCATGGTTCATAATTGCTCCTGTCGCAGCAATATCGTCAGAGAGGTTTTAAGAAATACTCTAAACTAATCTCTTGTTTACTAGTGGCTGAACAGAACAATGAAATATTGTTAAAAAACCACCAATCTCGTCCAACTGATACTAATCCATTCCTTGAAGTGAATGCGACAAAGTATGATAATAAAAACTGGACCTGGCAAAAGCAACCCGACCCGATTGACCCGACCCGAATGACCCGACCCGTGACCCGAAATTGACCCGAACTACAATACCAAAATGTGACCCGAAACCCGATTGGACCCGACCCGACCCGAACATGACCCGATCTTTCTTGACCCGTAACTGACCCGACCCGAAAATAACCCGATCCAAAACCACTCAACCCGAAAATGACCCGACAAAACATAACTTTAATTGAACCGAAAAGACTTAAAATGACATTTTGTCTCTTATTCTTTGACCCGAAAATGACCCGACCCGAAATAACCCGACCCGATTGACCCGAAACGGACCCGACAACAAACCCGAAACCCGAAATGACCCGACCCGACCCGAATTAACCCGAAATCAACAAGAGACCCGAACTGGTCCGACCCGAACCCGATCCGGTTGACCCGTTTGCCAGGTCTAATAAAAACAAATATTCGGGTCATGCCAGAAGTTGTGGCCCTGGACGTGGACGAGGAAATTATCGAGGTGGTAGAGGTGGAAAGTTTAATAAATCACATTCTCACAAAAAGTGGGAACAAAAAGATAGTCCATATGACAAGAATAGAAAAGGTGTTGAAAATCCATGCCACCGTTGTGGCCGTAAAGGCCATTGGGCTCGTACCTGTCGTACGCCTCAACATCTAGTGGAGCTTTATAACAAGTCTCTTAAAAATAACAAAGTGAAGAATATAGAAGCAAATTTTGCTACCGAATATGATAATACTGAGAAAAATTATGTTGATTTTTGCTCTGTTTCAATTCTGATTAGAGGGTTTGTTTGCCTAATTGATTGGATTTGGTTTTTTATGTGTATAGTTGCTAGGTTTGTATGATCATGGATGACTCATTTGCGCTTTCTGCTAACCTATCCATTTCGACTGCTTATATTCGGTAAGACGTGCCTATGTTTATTGTAAATTATTATTGCTTTGATTATTATTATTATTATTATATTATTACTATTATTATTAATACTGTTATTACAATTATAATTAATATTGATTTTATACTATTCTCATTATTTGGAAGACACCAGAAACAACCCCATAAGCTAGATACCCAAAAAATGGAAGATGCGGAGTGACCGTGTTCCTGTGAAAAACTCAGAAGCTTGTGAGAAATAGAAATAGAAAAGCGGTGAAGGGCAACAAAGATGAAGGGGAAAAATACAGGGGGACGAGTGAGGTAAGAGAGTGAATTAGGCGGTGGAGGAAATTAGTGGTTCAGAGAGAAGGGTGAGTAGGTCTACTGCTCATTCCTCCTTCAGCTCATCTGTGACTACCAATTTCAGTTCATTTTAGTTGGTTTCCCTTGCTTCCCTCTCAAATTTTAAAGTGTATCCCGTACCTTCCCTGTTGAATTTTAAAGTTATTTACAGCATTGCAGACAAAAAACAATTTCATTTCATTTTGATTGAGTTTATTTGTTTGCGGATTTCCATATTGTTTATGTGGCCACAATTTGTCCCCAGAAGGACTTTATTCGTGTAAATCTAAGTTAAGGTTGTTGGGTCGTGGTTTGAGTGACCATGGAATATGCACTATTTATGGATTGGGTTTAAAATTTTGCATCGGTTACCCTTGATAATCTCTTCACTATACGGTTTCTGATCCCATCATTTATGAAAAGTATTGGCTGTGTATGGGATTCGGGGTATGCCTAGCAGTTTGTTCTGCTGATTGATGCTTGAGTGCGTACTTCTGAAATGGTATGTCCAGTGTTTATGGCCTATTATAGGTTATTTGTGTGAGATGTGTGTTCGTTGAGAGTTGCCGGTGAGCATTCCTGCGTAATTAGGTTCTTACTTTCAATGTGTTCAGTTTGATTTTAATCATTTCATTGTGTGAGCTTGTTGTGCATCCGATATCGGAGTAATTATGTGGTGGTCATGTGGCTGTTGTGTTTGGCTATCCCTTTGATGTTAACAGTTTCTAATACTAACATTTATCAAAAGTATTGGGGTTGTATTTAGAGTACTTTATAGGTTACGCGCTAGGCCAGTAGGCCTTGCTGTGTATTTTGCTAATGTTGTTTAATTTGTTATACTCTTTAACTGTGTGTCTGGTGGGTTATTCGTTTGAGATGGTGGTGGGTCAAACTCCTTAACTTTGTGCTCATTGGGTTTGTCACCTAATATTTTCATTCTCTTTTTCTAACTTCCTAAGCTCCATTTATGATCTGTAACAGCTAATGAGAGCTAGCCTTTTCCGGATGACCGTTGACGAGGTACGATCATTGCTTAGTGTTACATCCTAGAATTATTGAAGGCCATTTGGCAGCGGTAGATGTCATGGTGCTTTGAGTGTTTTGTCCACGTATAAATGTGAAAGTTATGCTGCCTAACTAACACATCTTAGGCAGAGTCTTGCTATGTTTATGAATTTTGCTATATCTCATTGATGAGTTTTCTGGGGTGAGAATTTCGAGTGCTTTTTGCTTGGCTATTTAGATATATATGTATTCCAATATTTGTTGGTCTGGGGTTTACCGCGGTGAAATGACTCACCAATTTTCAGATGGGCTTTAAGGTTATCGCTGATATGAGGTTGCATATTAGACTGATCAAAACAATAGTAATTAATATGCTAATCGGGTAGACCGTGCAAGTTTGATGAGATTAATAGTTGTTGATGATTTCTCGGGCAAGTCATGCTGCAAATATTAGTTTTCCTCTTTTTATGTGATAGCAATTAAGAAATTAGCAAAGTGTGTCAGGCAATTTGTTCATTATATTATGCTTGGCACATTACATTACTTTACACCTTATATACATGTAGGACAAAGTGAAGTTAGTTTAAATAGTGTGAACGGGTCTCTCGTTAGCCTACATAGTGACCACCATTTTATGATAAATTATTAGAAAGTGACCACCAGTTTATGATAAATTATATACACCATTTTATGATAAATTATGATCAATTTCCGATAAAAAGTGACCACCAGTTTACCAATCGTTAGTATTAGAAAGTTGCCGCTTTGGTGGTCACTTTTACAAAAAAAATGTCACATTTATCACTTTTTACCCTAAAATTTATCACGTTTTATAGATTTTAATGCCTTTTGTTAAAGATCACTATTTTATTAGTAAGCCTTCATCCACACCACTGGATCACTAGAGACTTTGTGCTTAATATGAGCTCACCTCTAATATATCTGCGTGCAACTGCTCTTTAATAGGAAAATAAGCTAATTTATAAGCACAAACTTTTCAGCTTTGTTTTCGTGTCAAGCTATAACACTTTATACTTAAAGCACCATTTTACCATTTTTTTGGGTTTTTTTCCTGAGCTTGGCCATTAGATCATTAAATTAGTTGGATTTGGTATTTTTCCATTGATAACACAATATTTTACTCGATTTTAACCTACATTTTATCTCTTATTTAGTCTAATTAGTGACTCGACTTTTCTATTATTCGTTCATATCGTAATAAAATGGAATAGTAGTGGTTTTATATTAATTTGTGTCAAACTATATTAGCTTCCGGGATTTTGGTACTGCTTCCGTCATTTTATATTTATAGGTACAAATCAAGCGGAGACGGAATGAATAATACGAGTTGAGACAAATTAAATCGGACTAAGAGCTTTTGTGAGTCAGATTGATGAGTCAAATAAAAAGCCCATGTTGTCTTTTGATATTGGTGTTTTATGCGTTGTCTTTTGATTTTGGTCAAATCACACCATCACCTCCTTCCTTCTCGTTTTGCTACATTACCAACAACAAGATCAATAACAATGGCCAAACTCCATTTTACTCACCATTTAATATACCATCTTCAATCACCATGAACCCATTCCCGTCTTCACAATAAGTCCTCCGCCATTTCCAAGTTCTTTGCCGAAAACCCGACATCGGAGCTCATCCTCCATGGCTGCCCGTACCTCATGGCGACCAAGCAACCGCATTGTGCCGTCTCGATGTCGTAATGTCATATCCTAGCTTCCCCTTTGAGACCCGCTTCGATTGCAAGCTATTGGAATCAAATACAAGCAACAATGCGGACTCTTAGGACCGTGCGAAGTGAAGACAGAGAGCAAGGAACCGTGCGCAGTCAACCGTGCGGTACACATCGAGCCGTGCGAAACCAAAACAGGAAGGCAGGAACCGTGTGAAACTGGCCGTGCGGATCGAAACAAGCCGTGCGAAATACGCGTTTCATAGAAAAGAAGCCACAGGGGCCCACTACTTAAACTTACACGTGAATATGGCTGAATGAGAAATTGAGAGCCTTATTTTTGCATTTTTGTATTATCATTAGTTTGTCTTATTAGTCATTTTTCTCAATTTTGGTCCAAATTACAATATGACCCTTACTTATCTCCACCCATATAAATAGAAGAAACCCCTAATTTAGAGGGGAGCCTCCATAACTTTCATTTTTTGCTCATCTATTATTATTTTCTCTGAAAAATGCTCCATTAGTATAATATAAAAGTAGATTAATTTTCCTCAAAGATTCAATCTTTTGCATTGTAATCAAGATTCAAGTCTTAATCTAATTATATTTCTTCTTCATTTCTCATTTCCTTATTGTTGGTAACAATTTTTTTCTCTTACTTTTATTGTTGTTCTTGTTTATGTTTTATGTTCTTCCAATTTTGGATATTTAGATTACTTATAGTTAAAGTATCTATCTTTGAATTTGTTGTTTACTTAATCTTAGCCTAATTAATTAATCTTCACCATCTAGTTAGTCATTACATGCTTTCAAGTAAAAATCTCATCTTTATTATGTTCAACATTAAAGATTCAATCTTTATTGATTTTTCTTGTATTATAACTATGAATAGTGAGTAGTCTTCTTACTAGGACTCGATTTATCCCCGACATGAGTGATTAACCTATTAAATACCGCTTTAATTGGTTGTTGGGGGATTTGGTTGGGACTTACCTTGGGATTTTAATTGTTTAGTGTTTTATTTGGGTTTGTCGTTGATTCTTTACCCTTGACCGTCGACGGGAGTTGATTAGGTTGAGAGTCGGGCTCTCCCCATCTAGACTAGTAGTTGATTTGGGTTGAACCCGGGAGGGGGAACTTGAAGGGGACACCTTTGGTAGTCGGTTTGAATATCACCTTTGAGAAAAGGGGTTGGAGGACCGGGATTTATCGCGTACTTATTAACCTTGACTAATACTTGGGTATCTTTGGGATGTCGCGCGTCCTCGGATGCTAGAGTGTTGTGTAAAGGGAGTCCGGCTTATGAACCCGGAAGAGAGATAGGTCGGTGTTACTAGTGTCCATGTGTGAACCCGGGAGGGAGATACTTGGCGAATTAGAGGCGTTTCCTCCTAGCACATTTTCCTTAACAACCAATCGACGGGGTTTGATAGTAGTTGCAAATGTCGGTGGAAAAGTCGAGTCCTAGGCTTTTAATCATTTGATTTAGACCTTATCTTATTAGCTCGTTATAGTTTCTTTGGTTCTAGCATTAGTTTAATTTTATATATTTGCTTTTTTTAGTTTAAATCGTTACTCTACCTTCTTAGTTTTGTCCGACTTAGCTAAACGCTTGAATAGAAACGATTAGTAATCACCTTGCTCTCCGTGGAATTCGACCCTCAAGTGCTACTTTGACAACAGTGCACTTGCGGTAATTAAAACACCCCATCACCCATCTTTGCAAAAGCTTCTGTCATCAAACTAAATTGTTGAATGTGTTTGTCGCTTGCCTGTCTTAGTAGAAAGAGAAAGGAAGGAGAAGCATGAAAAGGAGGAGGAAGGTTGGGAGGAGAGAAGGGGGACGAGGGTAAGGGACTGCTGAGTGGGAAGAAGAGTAGAATGATGCAAAAGTGGGGAGGGGAAGGGCTAAGAGAGGAGAATTTAGATTGGATGTTAGTCCGATAGGTTTGAATTGGGGCTGGATGTAGGTATGAGCCTGGGAGGTTGGACTGGATGTGGTGATTAACGGAGTTGTAAATGGTAGGTGCTGAAGTATTTGATGGTATTATTGTAAGGACAATTTAGTTTTTTTTAGCTTAAGATTATTCAAAAAAGAAAATGTTTACTTCCAAATTATAACTATAGTAGTATATCAAGAATTAGGCTAGATAAAGTAAATTACGGCACAAATGGCAGTGAACAAATAACAATGTGAATGAATGTTTTTGTATTTTTCATTGCCTAAGTCTCATATAATGTTGACAATATATACAAGAGTATGTGTCCTTTTCCAACTACTTATGATGAATACTAGATACATGGGAAATATACACACCATATTCCCATGTAGAAATAGCTAATTACAAGAAGAGAAAGATACTACAATGTATGACTAAAGTTTTGTCCCTTCAATTATGGTTGCTGGGTCCGTGATTCATCATTTTGAACACCATTATACTACTGGGGTCAGAAAAGTGCAATTTTTGTAATTTGCTGCTTTGCTTTTTTTGTTGTTGAATTTGTTGTATTAACATCCAAGACACGAATGTATAGTTCATGCTTAAGAGATCTTATAGTTAGGGTGATAGATCCTTGGTTCTCAGTCTGTTGTTAGGGTTGATATTAATTATCCTATTGTAGGTAGGTGCTCTTGTATGTACGAGGGGATGACTACAATTGCAGTATTTCACCTTTTATCTCAAAGATAAGCCAAAATTAGCTTTATGCTGGTGCATGTGGACTACTGCTACCGAGTAGATCAAATTCTCCTGGATACACATAACACAATGTTCACCTGCAACTGGGATTTAGTTTAAAATCTCGTCATTTTCAAACATGCTCAACATATAGATTGTCATTGGTCTAAGTTGAAGTTGTTTCTTTGTGCACGTAGTTCACTTGCTGTGTATGTCAAATTGCTTATAGTAACCTCAACTATAATATGTTTTTTCTATATTATTGTTGTTCGCACGAATATTATTTCTCGGTCGTTGCGTTTCCAAGTCCATTGCGTTCTGTCCAGGCCACCATTTTCAGATTATTACGATGAAAGTTTTTAATATGCCCTTCATATTTCTCAAAATAATTTCACCGTATTGGGGCACCGCGCCCGATAGGGCGCGGTGCAACAACTAGTTAAAAAAACGTTTGATACATGTAAGAAAAAAAAAACGTTTAATACATGTTTATTAACCACATGACATTCATACGTATTATTGAATACTTGTCACATGTTTCATATAAAGTAATGATAATACCATGGTAAATATTTTACATAGAGTATTTATCTTTCTCACAAATTCTTATTTAAGACGGAGGTATCCGTCTTAAGCTTAAGACGGATACCATATTCTCTCACAAAATACCCATCAAGGGTGAGTGGAGAGCACATGGGGGGTGTCCACCTTGTCCCCTCTACCCATTTCCTCTCACAAAATACCCGTTGCAAGATCCGACCCGTCTTAAGCAAGACCTACTGTATATTTCTTGTTTATTAATTTACGCATGTATCTTACCACATATAATTTATTCTATGAAGATTATGGGAGCTACACCTGAAGATGTATGCCTCGCGGATAGTGCGACTACGCACACAATTCTTAAAAATAAGAAATATTTTATTTGCCTTAAAGAGCAAAAGACGAATGTTTGTCCAATTGCTGGTAGTACAAAATTAATTGAGGGCTCCGGAAGAGCTAATATTTTGTTGCCTAATGGAACAATTATTGAAATTCAGGAGGCTTTATACTCTCCTAGATCTAAAAGAAATTTGCTGAGTTTTAATGATATCCGCATAAATGGATTTCATGTTGAGACAGCAAATGAGAAAGGGGTTGAATACCTATATATCACACGTTCAAATTTGAACAATAAAAGTGTGTTGGAGAAACTACCAGCATTGTCCTCTGGCTTGTATTTTTTGAACATTTGTGCAATTGAATCTCATGCACTAGTAAACCAGAAGTTTACAGATAAAAACAACTTTATTGTTTGGCATGACCGGTTTGGTCATCCCGGATCATTAATGATGCGAAAAATCATTTAAAATTCAAGTGGACATTTATTGAAGAACCAGAAGATTCTTCAATCTAGTGATTTTTCATGTGCTGCTTGTTCACAAGGCAAACTAATCATTAGACCATCTCCTACAAAGATAGGCAATGAATCCCTTACATTTCTGGAAAGAATACAAGGTGATATTTGTGGACCTATACATCCACTAAGTGGACCATTTCGATACTTTATGGTATTAATTGATGCATCAACCAGATGGTCACATGTGTCCTTGTTATCAACTCGTAACCTAGCGTTTGCGAGATTATTAGCTCAGTTGATAAGATTAAGAGCTCACTTTCCAGATTATCCCATTAAAAATATTCGTTTTGACAACGCTGGTGAATTTAGTTCACAAACTTTTGATGACTATTGTATGTCTATTGGGATAAGTGTTGAACATCCAGTAGCACATGTTCACACTCAAAATGGCATTGCTGAATCATTAATAAAACGCATTCAATTGATTGCAAGACCAATGCTTATGAGGTCTAAGTTGCCTATCTCAGCATGGGGGCATGCTGTTTTACATGCAGCAGCATTAATTCGCATCAGACCAACAAGTTATTATAAATCATCTCCCCTAAAGTTAGTTTTTGGTCATGAACCAAATGTTTCCCATCTAAGAATTTTTGGTTGTGGTGTATATGTTCCCATTGGTCCACCACAACGTACAAAGATGGGACCTCAAAGAAGGTTGGGAATATATGTTGGTTTCGAATCTACATCGATTATTAAATATTTAGAGCCATCTACAGGAGATTTATTTACGGCCCGTTTTGCTGATTGTCATTTTGATGAATCAGTTTTCCCAACATTAGGGGGAGAAAACAAACAACTTGTAAAAGAGATAAGTTGGAATGAATTATCACTATCTTATTTACATCCTCGCACTAAACAATGTGAACTTGAAGTTCAAAAGATAATTCATTTACAACAATTAGCAAATCAACTGCCAGATGCTTTCACTGATCCAAAAGGAGTGATAAAATCTCATAAACCAGCTGTAAATGCTCCAGCTAGAATTAATGTCCCTGAAGGACTATTACTTGCAAATGAGGCTAAGGCACGCATGAAGCGTGGTAGACCTATCGATTCCAAAGATAAAAATCCTCGTAAACAAATAGGAGCAAAAGTCTATGATGACAATGTTGAGGATATGATAGCTTTTGAAAAGCCCCCTGAAAAGCTTGTAGACATGACTGATAATATCAATCTAGAAAAAACTCAGGTACCTGAAAATAATGATTGTGAAGAGATCTCGATAAATTATGTCATGTCTAGACAAACATGGAACCGAAATAAAATCGACGTCGATGGTGGTGTTTTTGCATTTAATGTAGCGCTTGATATCATGCATGAAAATGAGGATCATGAACCAAAGTCTGTTGATCAGTGCAGACGTAGAATTGATTGACCAAAATGGAAAGATGCTATTGAGGCAAAATTAAAATCATTGGCTAAACGAGAGGTGTTTGGGTCAGTAATTCGCACACCCAGTGGAGTAAAGCCTGTTGGCTACAAATGGGTGTTTGTGCGAAAAAGAAATGAAAATGGTGACATAGTCAGATACAAGGCTCGTTTAGTTGCACAAGGTTTTTCACAAAGATCTGGTATTGATTATGAAGAGACATACTCTCCTGTAATGGATGCAACTACTTTTCGTTATTTGATAAGTCTGGCTATGAGGGAGGGACTTGATTTACGTCTAATGGACGTTGTCACTGCTTATTTGTATGGCTCACTTGATAATGAAATATACATGAAACTCCCTGAAGGTTTTAAGCTTCCCGAGACAATGAAATCAAGTCCACGTGAACAGTATTCAATCAAATTAAACAAATCTTTGTACGGTTTAAAACAGTCCGGACGTATGTGGTATAACCGTCTCAGTGAATATTTGTTAAAGGAAGATTATAAAAACGACCCTATTTGTCCTTGCCTCTTCATAAAGATCTGGAAAATGGGATCATGTTACATCAAGGGACCTATATTAATAAAGTGCTAAAACAATTTAAGATGGATAAAGCACATCCTTTGAATATTCCAATGGTGGTAAGAACACTTGATGTGAAAAATGATCCATTTCGACCTCGAGAGGAAAATGAGAAAGTTCTTGGTCCCGAAGTACCATATTTGAGTGCCATTGGAGCCTTGATGTATCTTGCTAGTCATACACGGCCCGACATATCATTTTCAGTAAATCTATTAGCAAGATATAACTCTTGTCCAACTCAAAGGCATTGGAATGGAGTTAAACATTTACTTTGCTATCTTCGAGGTACGTTTGATATGGGTTTATACTATTCTAGTAAATGCAAAACAGAGTTAGTTGGTTTTGCAGATGCAGGTTATTTGTCTGATCCTCATACTGGTCGCTCGTAAACTGGATATGTTTTTACATGTGGCAATACTCCCATCTCATGGCGTTCTGTGAAGCAAACTATAGCCGCCACTTCTTCCAACCATGCAGAGTTGTTGGCAATTCACGAAGCTAGTCGAGAATGTATATGGTTGAGATCCGTTATTCATCACATTGAAGGATCATGTGGTTTACCCAAAAAGAATTCACCAACTATTTTACATGAAGATAATACTGCGTGCATTGCTCAGCTCAAGTCGGGATTCATCAAAGGTGATAGAACGAAGCACATTTCGCCGAAATTCTTTTTCACTCATGATCTTCAAAAAGATGGTGTCGTCAGTGTTCAACAAATCCGTTCTAGTGAAAATCTCGCAGATGTGTTCACAAAAGCGCTTCCAAGCAAGACATTTGAGAAGCTAATCAATCAGTTGAGATTACGTCGTCTCAAGGATGTCAAACGATGCATAGAAGAGGGAGAGTAAATACGCGTTGCACTCTTTTTCCCTTAGCCATGGTTTTGTCCCACCGGGTTTTCCAGGCAAGGTTTTTAACGAGGCAATACTTAGTGTGTATTATGGAGATCATTGTACTCTTTTTCTTTATTAGTTTTTTCTCCTATAGGGTTTTCCTAGTAAAATTTTAACGAGTCATTTTCTCCAGTGATGGACATCCAAGGGGGAGTGTTATGAAATATCTAGTAGATGTTATATGGATGTCCATATATTATCTCATTTTCTAGGAGATATCTTGTGACCTAAATACAATGTATCCCTCTACTATATATACCCCTTGCCTATGAATATAATAGATACACTTTTATCTCTACTCTCTCTTATATTTCTCTCTTATTCATAACAGTTTAATTCATTTATTGATTATATTTTGGGAATTCTATTCAAGTTCTACGAATTCCTGATTTGTAAGTGTACAATCTTTTTATTTTAATTAATTATCTTCTAGTACCAATAATCTATCTATTGATTATTGTAGCAAGAAACCTAATGACTAATTGAATAGAAACAGTAGTAGTTGTACATAGTTGATGATTATAGCAGTGAAGTGTTTGTAGAGGATCACTACTAGTGATCGTGCTTTAATTCAAACTAGTTTTTAACCCGTGCAAAAAATGCACGGGGCCTAATTATAGAGAGCTATTATTGGATTAAAAAGTATAGAAATGAGTTTTATTCAAATGTTGCGCTAATATATAAGACATTGAATAATTCCCCTAACCGGGCAAAAAAACTTAATCTCGCGTTGATAAAAACATATTTGGCCTAATTTACTAAACGTAAATTTTTGTTTCGCAAGATAAATTGTAGGACTAAGTTTTGGTTTTTGATTAACTATAAATCTATATGACTAAGTTTTCTTTTCGTAATTTCCTTAAATCTTAGTATAAGATTTTTATAATTTCTAAAGTAATGTTTTTTATGAATTTTAGTGTGATATTATTTCCTTAGACGTATATCATAAATTATTTATAAATCAAAACCAAATTATTTTCATTTATAAATTAGTTTTATTCATAGATTAAAATCAAATTGTTTAAAAAAAAATAGATTTGTATGGAAAGTGAAACTAATTAGCATAATAGAGGTGTGAAGGAGAGAGAGTAATTAATTAATAGGAAGGATAGTGGGTGGAGCCAATTAATTTTTCATTCATTAATTTCTTCAACCAATAGAAACATTTTAAATGTTTTAACTTTTATATAAAGTAGATTGCTTATTCAGGTACAAATACTTTTTACTCACTTTTGGGATGTTGTGTATAGTATATTATATCGGTAACGGTTGTTTGACGAGTTAGTTTATATGTTGTGTTGTGTGTATTGCGGTCTTGAGTTCGTGATATTGGAATTGTGACAATTGAATTATAGTGACTTTAATATTTGGTTTATGACATTTGAACTTGAATGATGAGTTATGATACTAGCGATCTGTGATTAATCTTAGGGATTACTTCGGGAGGTTGATCATGGCTCCAGTTGATCATGGATATCGCCTCATCCTTCTCTTCTTAGGGATTCACCCTTTGAAGAATGTGCACATTCGAAACTGGGGATGATACTAATACTATTAATTAAAACGGTATGTGATATTGCCGTTATGTCGGTTCGTGGTAGTGAATTGTGATATTAATGTCGTTAAATCGGCCCATTAAAAGTGATTTTTAATAATGTTGTTGATCGTCTGTTGTTAGTGATAAGTATGTTGTTACTATACTCTTGAGGATGCTTATTTATGTTAAAGTAGTATAGATTATTTTTACTTAACCTTTGGTTGAATTGTGAGTTTCTTGTGTTGCTGAAATCATTTTCAAAACTACTATATGTGATGATCCATATGATATTTTTGGTCATATTGGGGGGCAGTGTGTCATAGGCAGGTTATGTAAGATGAGTGACTTGGATGAGATTACTTGTACGGGATTGGGCACGCTCGAGATGGATTTGTATAAGTAGTTGACTGCCTAAGAGACTAAAACACATATTCATACACAGTGATTACCAAAATGTTAAAATGAGCATTTGAAAAAGCGTGTCGGATGATCAAGCAAGTTCAAACCCGTTAGCATCAAAGTTAATTAGGTGAGGCCATACGTACTAGAGAGTAAAACACATTTCACATGTTCTGATAACAAATGATATACTAGTAGTATATAATTATAATGAGCATATGAGAAGGTGAATATGACCCCACAAGTCACTTTGCTTACTTGGCAAAGTCGACGACACTCTATACGAGTACTTATGACCTAGGTTAGACCATTAGTCGTATCTATTTTATTTTACACACTTTAAAATTTAAATTCTACAAAATAAGACGTGAGAGACGTCAATCTTAATCTTTATGAAAAGTTTTAAAAGCCACATATTAACTATATATATTTATTTTTCTACTATTACAATACCTATACAACCTGACAAAGTACTACCTAGATTGGCAGCAATGAACTGACTCAATTGATCTGATCGGATAAGCTTGACTTGAACATGTAAGTACCTCGAAAAGTATGACCCAAACTTGACAATATATACCCAAAACGACCGAACCTATCCGACTATAAGTGACGTGTAGACCTAAGGTAACCTAAAAATCTAAAATGACTCAATTTGGAGTGACATGGCCAAAAAAGATCCAAAACCCGATAATTATTGACCAAGAAATGACTATCAAAAGTAATCCGACCCAAATGACTAATGCTTCTACACCCTAAAATTGAGTTCACTAGGATTATTTTGGGAAATATGAGTGAAAATTGTGATGATGCATTTTTGTTTGTTAGTTAAGGTACTAAAAAGAGAGTAAACGATGACGATGTCAAACCCTTCCGTTATTCAATTTTTTTTGCAATTCCTAATCCGAAATATGAATTAGGTATGAATTATTACCTCGCTTCTATTTCAATTCATAATTCTTATAATCCATCTTTTATTTCATCAAGCTGATTCTTTTGCTATCTGTATTCCTCATTGAAAATTAGGGTTTGTAATCACAATTTAATGCATTGTGTATCCCAAAAAAATGATTAGTGTGTCACTCTTTTCTGAATCAGATTCCGTTTTTTTCTTTATAATCATGCTTATTTGGGTAGCAATTACTTTGATTGAATTTCGATTTAATAATGTACATGCATGTATATCCTGTAGGACGAGAAATGCCGTAACAAAAAACAGAGATTGGATATACCGACGTAAGTAGTAGTGCCGTGGTAAAAGCCACTGCCTTAAAAACTATTTTTCCAATACGACCGTGGTGACGATCAGCTTAGTGCCGATAGTTCCCCAAGGATAACACTACAACCTCCACGCAGCTCCGCCCACTCGGAACTGTGAGACTTGGAACGAGGATAAAAGCTGTACCCAGAAATTTAGAACAGAAGAGAGAAAGAGAGAATATGAGAGGAGATAGTTGATGTGCTGGTTTTTTGGAGAGCAGTAGGGTGCTGTATTTATTGGAGAATTGAGCAACTGCTTCAGCCAAAACCGACTCCACAATAACAACAGCAGTCAGAGAGTGGACCTGGTAGTGCTCTTGAAAACCAGGCACTAACAGTCACTTTTGACTGACTAAATCAACAGTCTGTTTTTACAAAACAAAGCAGACATACTCACTCGTCTCAGGCCCAAAAAGATAGGCACAGAGCGCCGCAGGCGGTTGTCAAATCCCAAATCCCAAATCCCGGATCTCGGATCCGGAACCGGGCCGGGCTCGGACACGCGCGCGCGCGCGCGAGCTGAATTAAGCACCTCGCAGAGTCTCTACAAAAGATCATCTTTACCTACTAGTGATAAGTAAGGGAAGAAGTGTATATATAAACACATACACACTTCATTTCCTCTCCTAGGTGGGATAGTAGAAAATAAGCTCAAAGGCTTAAAAGCCTCAATTTCCAACAATCCCCCACTTGGGGCGCCCGAGACAGAAAAAGAAATTCCTGGGTAGAGGAAGGATTGGATACTTAGGTATCAATATCTTTCGATTTGAATTGACACTTTAGTGAGATGAAGAAACAACTTACTTACAACGAGAGAATATCTTTCGATTTGAATTCCAAGCTGAGCTTCGGTTGATACCCCCCACAACACATATCATACCTTCGAATTAAGACCGTTCCGCGAAAGTGCAACGCGCTCTTTTAGAGCGATGCGTTTAACTTGGTATTGGCAGACATGTTCACAAGACTTCTCATAATCTTGTGATCATCACACCTGCATAGGTGGCTCAAGTGCTTCTCAATAGCACTTCTCCCATGAGCCATTAAGGACATCAGTCCAACCTGGTGTATAATTCATCAAGTGCGTCTCAAAAGCACTACCATAAAGGCTATGAATCATACAACGCCATAGAAATGAAGATTTTAGACCTAGTCAAGTATCACTCATTCACTCGACTTAAGGACTTAAGACCCATTCCCCTCGACGTATCAACGACTAGTCTCCTAGCCAGCCCCTTAGTAAAGGGATCAGCAAGATTGCTTTCGGACTTCACATAGTCCAAAGCGATCACTCCATTATCAAGGAGTTGTTTAACTGCAGCGTGCCTTATCTGAATGTGTCTTTTTCGCATTATAGACAATATTCTTCGCGACACCAATAGCAGCTTGTGAGTCACAGTGTAGGGAGACCGGTGTCAGTCGTCCGCCCCATACTGGTACATCAGCTAAAAGGTTTCTCAGTCATTCAGCCTCTTGTCCTGCCAACTCAAGAGCTATGAACTCCGATTCCATGGTGGAGCGTGCAATACAAGTCTGTTTAGAAGACTTCCACGATATAGCACCTCCACCCATGGTGAAGACATAACCACTAGTAGAACAGATATCATCGTTACCTGAAACCCAGTTCGCATCACAAAATCCTTCTAGCACAGCAGGAAATTTACCATAATGCAAACACAGATCAACTGTTCCTCTTAGGTATTTTAGTAAACGACGAAGAGCATTCCGATATTCATTACTGGGGTTATGTGTATAACAACTCAGTCTACTAACAACATATGCAATATCTGGTCGAGTACAGTTCATTAATAACATCACACTACCTAGGATTTTAGCATACTCTTCTTGGGAAACACTCTTACCCAAGTTTTTACACAGCGGTATACTAGGATCATAGGGTGTTCTAGCAGACACATAATCAAAGCAGTTAAACTTTTTCAACACTTTTTCAACATAATGAGATTGACTTAGACAGATTCCATAGGGGTTTTGGATGACCTTAACTCCTAGGATAACGTCAGCTTCTCCTAAGTCCTTCATCTCAAACTGTGATGACAAAAAATCTTTGGTTATAATTACCACATCCAAATTATTACCAAGTATCAACATGTCATCAACATATAGGCATATAATCACACAATCATATTCTATTCTTTTGGAATAAACACATGAATCAGAATTGTTAACTACAAAACCATTACTCATCAAAGTGTTGTTAAATTTCTCATACCACTGTTTAGGTGCTTGTTTCAGACCATAAAGTGACTTTTTCTGTTTACACACTTTACTCTCTTGACCTTTAATCACAAAACCTTCAGGTTGAGACATATAAATCTCTTCCCTTAGTTCACCATTCAAAAAAGCAGTTTTAACATCCATCTGATGTATAACAAGATTATGAATAGCAGCTAAGGCGACAAGAGTTCTAATAGTCGAAATTTTGGTCATAGGAGAGTAGGTATCAAAACAATCAATGCCCTTCTTTTGTGTAAAGCCTCTAACTACAAGTCTAGCTTTGAACCTCTCTATTGTACCGTCGGGTCTCATTTTCTTTTTAAAAATCCATTTACTCGTAATGGGTTTACTACCTTTAGGTAAATCAGTCAACTCCCAGGTCTGATTAGCCACAATAGAATCAAGTTCACTTTTAATATCATCTTTCCAAAAATTAGCATCAATGGATTTCATTGCCTCACTATAAGTTTTGGGATCATCCTCTATTAAAAAAGCTGAAACAAACTCATCACTAGCACAAACAGAGTATCCATATTCAGACAACATAGTTGTAACATAATCATCACCAAAGTTCTTTGGGCATCTCGGTCTTTTACTTCTTCTAGGTTCAACAGAAACATCAATAGAAGTGCTAGCACTAGCATGTAAAGACAAATCAGAAGATGCAACAGATAAACTAGGAGATGGTACAACAGTTTTCTGAAAAGGAAAAACATGCTCAAAAAATTCAGCGTCTCTAGCCTCGGATATAGAACGGTCACTCAAAGACATAAATCTATAAGCAGAGCTATTTTGAGCATAACCTATAAACACACAATCATAGGTCTTAGGTCCAACGGTAGGTCTCCTAAAATCAGGTAAACCCACTTTAGCCAAACACCCCCATACCCTAAGGAAGCTCAGGTTAGGAGGATAGCCCTTCCAAATCTCGTAGGGTGTCTTGTCGATTTTCTTATGAGGTACACTGTTAAGAATGTGACAAGCTGAAAGAATTGCTTCCCCCCACTTATCGTCAGATAGGCCAGAACTTAAAAGCATAGCATTCATCATTTCTTTTAAGGTTCTATTTTTGCGTTCAGCTACACCATTAGACTGGGGTAAGTAAGGTGGACTAGTCTCATGTATCAACCCGTTTGCAGCACAGAAATCGGTTAGATAATTAGACTTATACTCGCCTCCTCTATCAGATCTTACCCTTTTAATTTTCCTGTCAAGTTGGTTCTCAACTTCATTCTTAAAATTTATAAAAGAGTGTTCAGCTTCATCTTTAGTCTTAAGCAAATAGACACGGGTGTATCTAGAACAGTCATCTATAAATGTAATATAATAATTCTTGCCACCTCTACTTGCAACATTTTTGAAGTCAGCTAGATCAGTGTGAATTAACTCAAGAAGACTCGTGTTCCTAGTAGTCACATGTTTACTAGGTTTCTTTGTAAACTTAGCCTCAACACATCTAACACATTTAGAGAATTCTTGACTCGTCAAACTCGAAATTAAACTCATAGTTCTAAGTTTTTTTAATGTAATCCACATTCACATGACCTAATCTACCATGCCAAACATCAAGAGACTCAGCGATATAAGCAGAAGTAGATGCAATATTATTAAAATTTGAATCAGTGTTCAATACAAAAAGACCCCCAGAAAGATAACCCTTGCCCACAAATTCCCCATTACGCGATATTACAACTTTGTCACCCTCAAAAACAAGTTTCATACCAGCTTTGTTTAACAAGGCACCAGACACGAGGTTTCGACGCAATGAGGGAACAAATAAAACATTAGTGAGAGCAAGTGTTTTCCCCGAGGTGAGTTTGAGAAAGATCTTGCCTTTGCCTGTAATATTTGCAGATGAAGAATTACCCATGTAGACGCATTCCCCATCAGCTACTTCCTCGAACTCAGCAAATAACCCTCTTTCAGCACAGAGGTGTCTCGAAGCTCCGGTATCTAGGACCCATTCAGCAGCATTGCCCACCAGATTAGCTTCCACAACCACAGCTGCAATGATGGCATCAGTTACAGCAACATTGGCTTCAGCAGATTTCTTCTCGGAGCATTGGTAGGCTTTGTGGCCAACTTTTCCACAAACATAGCAGACAATAGGACCCTTAGCTTTCTCAATCTTAGGAACCGGTTTGGTATGCTTCCCTGGACCATTCTTCTTTGCAGGACCCTGGTTCTTACTCTGACCAACCTTGGCCTTACCCTTACCCTTATATTTCTCAGCATAAGACGGACCACCAGACTCAACCAGATTAGCTTTAACAGCAGCAACAGCAGAAACAGTCACAGATTGACTAGCAGGAAGGTCTTTGAGGCGATTAGCCTCCTCGGTCCTCATATGTCCTATAAGTTCCTTAAGGGACAGATCTTTCTTTTTGTGTTTGAGTTGGTTTCGGTAATCAGACCAGGAGGAGGGAATTTCTCTAGCAGAACATTAGCTTCAAATATATCATCAAGTTTCATGCCTTCATTCACAACATCAGCACATAAGTTCTCATAGACATGAACTTGTTCCATAATAGATTTCCCGTTAGCCATGTGAAATCCCAACTATTTTCCCACAACATATTTCTTTTTCCCCGCGTCATCAGCCCCATACTTGGTTTCTAAAGCCTGCCAAATAACCTTAGCCGACTTATTGACAGCAAATAAATCGAACAGGGTGTTTGTCATATTATTCAAAATGTGACACCTAACAGTTTTATTGTCTTTTTCAAACTTTTTTACAGTTTCGTCATTAGACTTCATAACTGCTGCAGCAGGAGGGGTATTCTCAACAGAAGTAATAGTTATGGGGGTAGGCAGGTCAGAAAACAACACATAATCAATTTCCAATTGCTCAAAGAACATCAACAATTTCTGGGACCAACGCTTATAATTATGTCCGTTTAAGGCCTCAAGTTTTGACATGTCGGGTACAAATTTCGAAATAACAGACATGGTTACAACAACAAAATAGTTTTCAAATTGTAGGACGAGAAATGCCGTAACAAAAAACAGAGATTAGATATACCGACGTAAGTAGTAGTGCCGTGGTAAAAGCCACTGCCTTGAAAACTATTTTTCCGGTACCACCGTGGTGGCGATCAGCTTAGTGCCGGTAGTTCCCCAAGGATAACACTACAGCCTCCACGTAGCTTCGCCCACTCGGAACTGTGAGACTTGGAACGAGGATAAAAGTTGTACCCAGAAATTTAGAACAGAAGAGAGAAAGAGAGAATATGAGAGGAGAGAGTTGATGTGTTGTTTTTTTGGAGAGCAGTAGGGTGCTGTATTTATAGGAGAATAGAGCAACTGCTTCAGCCAAAACCGACTCCAAATTAACAGCAGCAGTCAGAGAGTGTACCTGGTAGTGCTCCTGAAAACCAGGCACTAAGAGTCACTTTTGACTGACTAAATCAACAGTCTGTTTTTACAAAACAAAACAGACATACTCACTCGTCTCAGACCCAAAAAGATAGGCACAGCCCGCCGCAAGCGATTGCCAAATCCCAAATCCCAAATCCCAAATCCCGGATCTCGGATCCGGAACCAGGCCGGGCTCAAGCACGCGCGCGCGCGAGCCTAATTAAGCACCTCACAGAGTCTCTACAAAAGATCCCCTTTAGGCTTTACCCACTAGTGATAAGTAAGGGAAGAAGTGTATATATAAACACATACACACTTCATTTCCTCTCCTATGTGGGATAGTAGAAAATAAGCTCAAAGGCTTAAAAGCCCCTATTTACAACATCACAAATTCTTATTTAAGACGGAGGTATCCGTCTTAAGCTTAAGACGGATACCATATTCTCTCACAAAATACCCATCAAGGGTGAGTGGAGAAGCACATGGGGGGTGCCAACCTTGTCCCCTCTACCCCATTTCCTCTCACGAAATACATGTCGCAAGATCCGACCCGTCTTAAGCAAGACCTACTGTTCCAACATATCCGTCACAAGTTTGCAACGGGTCAGGTATCTCTCACTTGGTTAGTTGGTTAGATCAAATAATTTTAGGGAATTAACTACAAACTAGTGTAACACCCGTGATAAATCACGGGGTTGTATACTTTTTTTTTAAAAGTAGACGATAAATTATACTCCCTCCATTCAACTCCACACTACACATATCTTTTTTCACGTTTGTCAACGCGGGTTTTGCGTCGTAAATATAGTTCGCTACGTATTTGCAAAAATTATACGAGTTAGATATTTTTAATATACTCCTAAAGACGAATCAAACAAGATCCCACATGAATATATTTTCTCTTATGCATTAGCCGGAAATTGAAAGATTCTTCTTACTTGTGAATAGTGTCAAAAAGAGAAATGTGTAGTGTGGAGTTGAATGGAGGGAGTAAACGTTAGATAATCAGATATTTTATTTATTGTACGTGTATACTTTTTTCAAAATAAAAAAAAAATAATATAAGTATATATATAAATGTTAGATAATAAGATATTTTATCTACGGGATTATTTTAAATTTTTATAAATTAAATGTATTTACTCTTAGTAAAATAATTGTGTTTGTTATATATAGTTTTGGTGTGTGGTCACTCCCTGCATATATAAGACCTTCTAAACTTCATTTTATATTAAATACTCTATAGAATGAGTTGACTTGTCTCATATATATATATCGTTTATGATACATGTTTCAAATTTGATCAAGATCAAATTCGTTATAAACTTGTTAAAACACTTAAAGTAAATAGTATACTCAAAACAAATAGAGTAACAAAAAATAGTGTTAAATTTCCAAAAATAAATTATAAAACAAAATTAAAACAATACTCAGTCAGTCACTCGTTTTACGGAAAGGCATATAATTTTTAATTTTTATTATTATAATTTTTATAATTTACAAAAAATTATACGGAAATTTTTACCAAAAGAAATAAAGGTGACCGACAAACCCACGTCTTTCTATTACCATATCTCACCTGTTCGAATGTCCTGCAGTTATCCCATTATACAAAACCCACAAATGTTAGTCATCTTTCCTCACCTGCTCATCCAAATCTCTCATTTGCATGCCCAACCATTTATGCTCCGATGGTGATTGGGTAATCGATTACGCTAATTATCGGGTCTGTTATTGAGCTTATTATCAAGCTTCTTCTTCCGATCCTCTCAAGTCTTAAGGTTAGATCTTCTTCCGAGTTCAATAATTTATTCCTTTATTATTCCTTCTATGATTCATTGCAGTATGTCAAACCTTGTGTCATTTACTTCTCAAAGTTCATAAATTTATTCCTTCTAGACATGCAATGAACAGGTTGATTATATTCTTATTTTCAGTTATGATTCATTGCAGTATGTCAAGCTTGTGACGGATATGCCCCGGTCACAAATGAGATTTTGTGAACTTTAAATGGTTAATCTGGGTTTTCGCTTGATTGTAGTTTAAGGGTGATAAATAAATCCTGATTATTTTCTTTCCGAGTTACTGATTAATTAAAAATTAAAAATTTGATTTTTATAGCCTGAAAATTTGGAAAAAAATGATGTATTAGCCAATTTATAGTCACGAAATGATAAGCTTAAATTTTGTTTCACGACTAATTCAAAGTTTTCGAAGACGTTGTTCTGCCTGTAAACTGTTTCATGTACGAAGGTGTCGTTTTTTCTCTTAAATTTGGGTGGCTTGTCATGGTAGTTTGGACATTATTTCATAAAATGAGTCAAGTAATGCATCGGGTCTTCTGTAGAATGATAATTGATCGTATTTGAATAGTTAAGTTTTCACTTTGAATGATTGAAGTATTGTATTTGTTTGGCAGGTTAAGATGGTAGGAGACGAAAATCATAGTACATTGTCGACAGAGGGAGTAATAATAATGTCGACTTTTCCGGTTGATTTGCTCACTGAGATATTCTTACTCTTGCCCGCAAAAACTCTGCTACGGTTTAAGGCTGTCTGCAAATTATGGAATGATCTTATTAGAGATCTTCATTTTGTTAATCTTCATTTGCAACGATCCCTTGCAACCAAAACCAACCTCCACTTTGTTGTCAAAACCCCAATGCTTCATTTGACTGATTTCAACACTTTTGAGAACATCCTTGAGCTTCATTATCCTTTCAAGCATGATCCTGGTGGTGTTGAAGTGGTTGGTACATGTAATGGCTTACTCTGTCTTCGTGATTATGAAGACTTCGAGCTAATTATATACAACCCAACAACGCAAACAAAGAGGTTACTCCCTTGGTTGCCTAGAGGGGAACAGTTAGCTTACCCTCATGGGCATTTCGACTATGGCTTCGGGTTTGATACCGTTTCTCAGGACTACAAATGTGTTAGGATTGGTCAGACTTATTCTAAAGACCCGAATTCTTATTATTGTCAAGTCATGGACTATAGTTTCAATAATCATTCCTGGAGAAAGGGCCCTGATGTTCCTCATTCATTTTATAATCATCGTAGGAGCAATGTGTTGCTCCATGAAACAATTCATTGGGTTGGAACTCGAGTAGGTGATGATCGTGTGCTGTTGGAATTATTGCTTCAAAAGAAAATGTTTTCGGTTCGTTATTGTCGTCTCATATTGTCTTTTAACAAATATCTATTTTGTTTATAATTGAAGTAAATCCACTATTTGGCAAATCATCTAATTGGCAAAAAATACAACCTGTGTTTGCAAGTATACCCATTTGCTTTGTCCATTATCCAATGTTGCTTATAGTAGGCGATGAAATCACTAGTCCATGTAAACTTGGTTGATGGCGGGAACAATAGAGCTAGTAGAAACGCTCGTCCTTGTTGAGCAATATTATTTTTTATTATGTAGTTAGAATCCGACTTTGTATTTAAATTTTATCTTGTGGTACTACACTACTACCATTCTACCAATTCACCCCAACTAGATTTTCTCTCTCCGTAAATCTAAATCTGATTTCGTCACAGAAATTGATCTAGATTCTTTTCACGGAATTAACATTTTCAATGCTTTACGATAACAAACACGAAAACTCTAACCAGACACCCAAGTATAAAACCTGGCGTCCATATTAGAGCTCATCGTTGGCTTGTCCGGGTCGGTCTAGGCCAGGCTCACACTTAAAAAAACAACTCAAACGTATGCTTTGGAACAAGGTAGGCCTAATACATGGGCAATTGGGCATATTCTAGCCCAGGGCTACAAAAGGTTCTACCAGGTTTAGGCAGTTTGATCAACTCTAGTCCACATGTTTGAACAAGGCAGGTTGCACTTATTGTGTTTGGCAATAACATGTTATTCGTCGATAACATAATTACTCTCTTCGTCGCAATTATTTTTTTGTTATTTTTTAATTTTTTTTTTGAAAAATACTTTAGTTAAAGACAGACAAATAATTGGAACGGAAGACTAGTAATTAGACAAATTTTATCCTCTCACAAAACAAATAGAACATCTTTCTCTCTCTGTAATCAATTGCAAAATTTACTAAAATCAATTAATTAAATATAAAAAACTAATCTAAGTAATGGATTCAATCTAACAAATTTCAAATGGTAATCGAGTATGTCAAATGACAAAAACAACAATGAGGAAGGGGTACGATTGCAGACTTTATGTAACTAATTATGGACATTATTTTGTCACAAAGAAGGGTGTGGACGTGCATGATCCACGTTCAAACCAAGCTTAGACATGGAACATACACCTTTAGACCTAGGCATGGACGTGTATGATCTACATCTGACCCTAGGTTTGGATGTGGATCACACACGTTTAGACCTAGGTGCAGACTATGCGTTCCAAAGCCTAGGTTTGGACGTGTATCACACACCTCTTGATCAAGGTCCATTGACACCCCTACTCTAAATTCATTTATTATGATACATTATATTGAGTTAGGCGTCAGAAGTTGCGTCTCGAGCATCCCTGATTTAGGAGTTCACCTTGCGAAACCACCAACAACGATGTCTACAAGACGAGATGGCTAACTAGACCCAAGCTTAGGTATCCCGTTTTATTCGAAATACATTTACATCATCATCATAAATCAAGTGAATTTGGTGCTGTGTTCAAGTGACTCCTCACTTCACCACTTAACCGTAAGGTTAGATAGCAAACTTCGTAGCTAACTAGGGTGAACAACACAATTTATGAAAAAATAAAGGCAAATTCTCATCTAAGACGGTAAATCTATTTTAATTTTAAAATCTATCAATATAACTAGAATAAGACATAAGCATACCAGATGAGAAAAAACAAAAGATTTAGGTTATATACGGAAGTGCAATAATATCTCACAAGTTCTATCATTAAGACAAATACCTCCGTCTGAAGGGAGACTAACCGAAAATAAAACCATAATCTATTATAGTACTCCCTTCGTCCCGGTGAATTGTTATCCTTTCATTTTGGTACAAAGACCAATGAAAGAAGACCAATGAAAGAGTGGGGGAACCATATGTGATTTCACTTAGTGGATGACAAATTGGCATTGGACAATAATCTCATTGCGTCAAATTATTCATAGAAAACTTTCCTAATATATACTCCGTAAATGACAACAATTTACCGAAATAACTTTAAAAAAAAATAAGATAACAATTGATCGGTACAGAAGAAATAAGTCAAAACATAGAATGTCCAATCAGAAATGTTCTCTTGTGTGCGAGTTAAAGTCAAATATTTGATACTCTACACTCAAGTCTTCATCTTTTTTATATTCTTTATTTATGTACATATAACTACTCCCTCCGATTCAGATCAATGGTAACACTTACCATAAACGGACGATCCACACCAATGATAACATACCTTATTTGGCACACGACATTACTATGTTATCCTTATTCCCATTTGATATTTACACAAAATGTCATTATATAATGGTCCACCTATCAACCCCACAATTAAACCCATAATTACATATCTCACCTACTTTTTTCCTTTTTACCCCTTATTTTTCCACATTTTCTTAAATACTCCAATTTTCACCGTGCTACCGTTGGAGTATAATATTAATGGACTTATATGATTGGTGGGAAAGGAGGACACACAAATTGACCAACTTCCAACTAATAATACCCAACCAACTAAATTTCCCTCCTCTTTATTTTCCCTTTTCATATTTTCTGGCCATTGTTTATTTGTCCTCAACCTTCATAAAATTAATTAAATTAATTTAATATACAATTGTTTAAACCATAAATGTCACCATCATCAACCATCTTAGGAAGCCACATACATCCTTCATTAATTTCATTCACACACATTTTACTTATTTATTTAATTTTATTTTATTTTAAATTTAATATGTTTTGATCTCATTTTCTGCACCAAACAACAAGAATGATTGATGAACAAACTCTCTTTACATGATTTTTTATGTTTATGTGTTACCTTGCCTACCTCAACTAACCCACCTACATTTTATTTACCTTAATTTATAAAAAAGAAAAAGGAAATTTTTTTGTTATTTTGGGAATCTAGGGTTTGTTGAAATCCTATTTTTTTTTTTTTTGGGAAATTTCAGTCTTTTTCAACAAATCAGGTTTGTTTTGCTTAACCTTTTCTGGGTTTTTAATATTTTGATGTGTTTTTGCTTTGTTTGATTTGGGTACATATGATCAATGAGCTGAATTAAATTGGGGGAATTAAGATGAATTGAATTGAAATGATCAACTTATTGCTGTAGTTGTTATTTAATTGTTGTTTAGATGAAATCATGTTGCAAAATTATGTGGGTTGTGCATGGTTTTTGTTTATAATTAGGGTTATACATGTGTAATCAAGAATTTGTTAGCATTTCTGTTAATCAAGAACTCATGATTATGGTTTCATTTTTCATTTCTTAGTGCATTTTGTGGATTGCTTGTATTTTCAAATGCTAAGTTGTTACTTAGTTACATAGTGTGTGTCGGTCAATTATTTACATTTACTTTATTTTGTGAGAAAAAACAAAAAGTATACGTAAACTATTGACTGGGAGTGTGGGACGGAACGAGTAGTGTCATGTAAAAGAACAATGAAGTCTAGTGTTGATTATTTTTCCCTTCTTGTTTGTAGTTATTTGTTGTGTAATTTAATATGGTTCTTAAGATTGATGGCAATTACTTATGCACTAATTCTCGTATGAGAGTATGAGACTGTTTCATGATAATATTACCGGGGTACATTTATTCAAATTATGCACATTAAATCTGGTTATTAAACTGAGTTATAGTATAGCCAACGCGGTACTTCTCATGAATTGACGTAGTCTAACGTTAATTACATTATATGATTTTTGTTTGAAATAGCTTGTTGTTATCGTACATGGTGTACATTATACTCTATAAATTGTGAATGAGCTTAAAGGTTGATGATTTCTCAATATGACAAGAGTCGAGGTAGCTGATTAAGCTTTGATGTGCCTGTAGGATGTCAAGTTTGCAGGAACCCCTTGGTTTTGACAAGCTACCTAGCATGAGCACTATTGATAGAATTCAGAGGTTTTCATCGGGTGCTTGTCGACAAAGTGGGGAGGATTTGGGCATGGGTGTACGCTGGATTGAAGGAAGCCGATGCAGCACATCCAACAGCTGCAGGTCAGTGTACTCTCTTGGGATATGTCTCTTGTAAATGCATAAACTGTCTTTAAAAAAAGTAATCTCTCTTTTTCTCAGGGAGGATTCTGAAGATCGTATGGAAGAAGTTTTTCCTTGGGGTAGGAAAAATCGAGACAAGTTCCTAGGCGACTCTTTCACCCGGAGGAGCTTGAGCCTGAGTAGGAATCATATGGCTTGTGGAAGCCATGACAAAGGCAGTAGTATCACAAGGAGTAAGGTAATACTTACTTTAAGCTTTTGTCTTGTAAATTTGGGAAATGATATCTTGTTACCCATTTGGCAACAAAAAATCAAAAACTATTTCGATATGGCCTTACATGTGAGACCATTTTATTAACTCTATAACGAAATAGCAATACACAAGAAAATGAGTCGGTTTCACATGTGACACTGTTTTATACAAGAGTAACAGTTATTTGGTCCTGTAAAGCATCCTTGTCGTTGGCAATGTGCATTTGGTTTGTGGATTTAATTTATTTTCCAAAGGTTATACCTAAGTAATTTCGTCTGATTGCTTTCATTCTTTTTGTGGTATTTTCGATAGTTTCAGGCTTTTTGTGGCATACCAGAGCATGTGAAAATTGTTGAAGTTGGTCCAAGAGATGGATTGCAAAATGAGAAGGATCTGGTGCCTACTCATATTAAGGTTGAACTGATCCGTAGACTAGTCTCTACCGGGTTATCTGTGGTTGAAGCTACAAGTTTTGTCTCACCAAAATGGGTACCTCAGGTATATGAACTTATTTGATGCCTCTTTGAGTTGATTGCTGCACAGGTATTAGAATTTTGGAATTTTTGGGGTAAAATTCTATCCCGCCTTGGAAAATGCAGAGCCCAACCCCGTACTCTTTTTTTCCCGCCTTAAAAAAATAAGATTTGATTGAACAGAACTATAGAAGGTTCACGATTTAAGACAGTTCCTTGGTGAAACACTGAATTATACGGAGTACTTTAATAGCGAGTCTTGTCTGAGAAGGTCCTACACTCTTAAATGTGAGACCAACCCCAACCCTCTTACAGTTTTACGTATTTAACTTTCAAGTTTTGAGCTGGGTGAGAACAAGCCTAAATTTGTTCCTTCACAAGCTGGACTATCACTTCATGGTGCTAACCAGTTTTTCTCTTTTCTAAAACGTTGTGCAGCTATCAGATGCAAAAGATGTGATGAACCAAGTCCGGCATGTTGATGGTGCACATCTCCCTGTGTTGACCCCAAATTTGAAGGCAAGTGTTCTTTTATGTTTTATTACTGTGTACTGTACTAGTGTACTCTGTACATGATGATGTGGATTAATCTCTTTATTTATTCGTCATTTGTGCTTTTAGGGATTTGAAGCAGCTATTGCAGCTGGTGCGAAGGAAGTTGCTGTTTTTGCATCTGCTTCAGAAGCTTTCTCCAAGTCGAATATAAACTGCAGCGTTGATGAGAGTCTTGCTCGCTATCGTGCTGTTATTTCAGCTGCTAAAAAGCTTTCAGTTCCAGTTCGCGGGTATGCTTTCCTCTGACTTATCAAAACCCGCTCAGGCGCTCATTTGTGTTGATTAATAACTGGTCAATATTTTGGGAATGGGTCAGTTCTGTTAATCTCTGAGGTTGTTTTATTCAGCCGGACCAATCGTTTCATCTTCAAGTTGGGGATATTAAGGTTTTATGTTTCAAATTAGTCGTTTTCATGTCATTGCGGATCTGGATTCAAGCCTAAACGGGTTTGATAGATGATTCATGTTAGCCGGCCCCAAATGCTTTTGGGACTAAGGCTTAGTTGTTGTTGTTGTTATTGTTATTGTTTTGTATCAAGTCATGTTCCAGTTTGGGTTTACTTCGGGTTGTATTTATGAGAGATCCTATCACGTTTATGAGGTCTAAATTTGTTAGTCTTAGCGTGCTCGCTCCTTTTATGTCAGATTTCTGTATCTCTCTAAATTAATAACTCAAATGTAGAATGCTTTTGTAGGTATGTTTCATGTGTAATTGGTTGTCCTGTCGAAGGGCCAATTCCTCCTTCAAAAGTGGCTTATGTTGCGAAGGAACTTTATGACATGGGATGCTTTGAGATCTCCCTTGGTGATACTACCGGAGTTGGTACTCCAGGTAATGTCCTTAATCCAGCGGTAGTTTTGATGCTAACGGGTTTCTGACCCAGGTCATAGTATCGGTGTAGTGTACCACCCCTCGACTTTACCAAGTAAGCTAGCTGACTTGTGCTGGTCATGTTCGCCTTCGCACATGCTCATTCTAATATCTAACATACTCCGTATGTTATATATTATGTGAAATGTATTTTAATCTCTGATCTGGCCTCACTAAATCAAATTTGATGCTGACGGGGTTCAAAGTCTTCAAAACCGATCATCTCACAAATTCTCACTCACCTTCTAACATTTTCTAATCACAGTGTATGAATGTGTGTTTTAGTCTCTATTCTGTAAGCTAACAAAGATAGTCTTTGAAGGTCGGTGACTTGTAAATCTCTCTCTCATACATGTTCGTCTTTGTGTACAGGCACAGTAATTCCGATGCTAGAAGCTGTAATGTCTGTTGTCCCTGCTGAGAGCATTGCTGTACATTTTCACGACACTTACGGTCAATCTCTTCCAAATATTTTGGTCTCGCTTCAGATGGGGATAAGTACAGTCGATTCCTCGATAGCAGGACTCGGGGGTTGCCCCTACGCAAAGGGAGCGTCGGGGAATGTGGCAACTGAGGATGTTGTGTACATGCTTCATGGGCTTGGAATCCGGACTAATGTGGACCTCGGCCAGCTGCTGTCAGCTGGTGAGTTCATATGTAAACACTTAGGCCGTTTGTCCGGTTCTAAAACCGCCATTGCATTGGGCCGGGTTGCTGCCGACACCTCGAGGATCTGAACTTTGTGAAATTGAGGGCATGAGATGCATATCATCAACTCATCAAGTGAAGAGAAAAGTGTACTTGTATCGTTTATTCTAAAGATGTATAACGATTGGTGTTCTTACATACATTGGTTGGTTAATGAAACACAGTATATAAGAATATAAGATGCATACGTAAATTATCATTTAAAACAGTTATATTCATCTTAAGTTTAAGACGGGTCAAATAGCATAAATAAGACAAGGTAAAAGCACAAGATTTGTCTTATATGCTAATGTGGGATTATATTTGACCCATTAACAAAAGTTATTTCGGAAAAGGCCTAAAAGTTGGAATTCCACAAATAAAAGTTGAGTTCTTCGAGAAAAAAATACTAATTTTCTCGAGCCCATATTCTAACTAAAATCTCAACCCAATGTGTAAACGTTTATCCATCCCGAAACTCAAACCCACTTTCAAATAGAGCACTTTGCCTAATCATACATTACAAAACAGTAAAAAAAATTGTATTTATATACACGTGTGGGATGATATTAAAGCCTTTTTAATATTAAGTTTACCTCCATCTTAAAGAAGACTGGTTGTTTGGATAAAGGCGTCCCAAATTCATTGATTGGTCGTGTTTAGGAAATATATTACTTCATCCATTCTACTTTTATTGTTGTTAATGTGGTAAAGGTCATTCTTATTAAGCATTCTCATTAAGCATTACGCACAATATATAGTCGAGATACAAATGGGTCTTTACCCAAAAGACAATGCATAATATGACTCGGTCTAACATAATACGGAGTATAATATAAGGCCTAATAAATGCATAATATGACTCGGCCTTACATAATATAAAACATTTTTCACAATACATTTAATGATTTAAATTTCAAATTAAGTTCCAACATATGTATGATAGAAATAAACCACCATACTTATTTTGAGTAATTAAACAATAATTATTAGATATAACCAATTTATTTATGCACAATATTTATTTACTTTTTAATTATTTAACTATAATTAGCGCTTGTAACTAAGGTCTAAACCTTACCCGGTCAAAACCTTTTCAGTCTTGGGCTCAAATAGGCACGTATCTTAACCCGTCACATACCAACCATACATTTGAGCTGTTTTTAAGTGTCGGCCCGGCCCAAACCCGGGCTCAAATATGGACGTCAAGTACTAGTAGGGGCGGGCGAATTCGTTATTGTAAAGCACTGAAAATATTAATTCCGAGAATAAGAGTTTAGATCAATTTCTGTGACAAAATCAGAGTTTCATTCATGGAGTTCAAAAGTTTAGCAGGGGTAAATTAGTAATATCACAAGATAAAATAAGAAAAAAGTCGGATTTTAACTACATTTCGAAAAACTTACTTCTCAACAAGGACAACTGTTGTAAGCTTAAAGAACAGCTCACTCATCAAAGAACTAGTACTAGTGTACTGTTCGTCTACTACGTATACACTAGTACATGCTTCCAACACTTCAACATTGTAACCGTCACACTGATATATCGTCTGAAGTCTGAACTCTTGAAGTTACGATCAACTCAGAAAAAACTTTACGTGTGACAACTCCGAAGGAAACCCGTCAATGCATCAACTTAGCCTGTTAGCCATAGCCATTGTTAAAAGCCAGAGTCGAGATACAGCTCGGAAATCAATCTACATGACAAGGGTGGCATGGATCCAGTCTACAGATATAACTCAGTAAGGCAATACCAGATTTGATTCAGATAATACTTACCGTTTTAATGAAAATAGAGAACGTATTACACGCGTCAGTATTTTGTCTGCAGAATGAAGGAGAAACAATGGTGTCAGTACTAAACTTATTTATCTGCTAAGGTAGTCGCTTTTGTCACTTAAAACAACTACCTTCGATTAAAATACAACTCGCAAAGAATAAAAACGGGACAAAGAGAGCATATCTTTGTGATAAAACAACATCAAACACGTCCCAAACTAATACGAAGATAGATGAGAAAATCAGGAACGCATGCAAAAAAAACATATATTCTACTTCAATGCATGCAGGCAATAATTGAGCAAGATATTTAGCTAGAAATTAGAATTACAGAAATCGAAGTAATTAGTTTCACTTTTACCGTGCTTTTCATTTCTTCTCTTCTTTTTACTGTTCCCCTGTTTCCGCCTTGTTCTTCTTCCTCAACATAAACATAGTTGGCATGATCCAGCATAAGAAGATTTTCTACACAAAGATGGGCATCTAGGCATCTGACAGAATCAGTAACCTTGACAATTGTAGCCTTCATCGTTTCAAGGTCGAGATAAGTAACATAAAGATGACAAATCCTAACAAATAGTCCCTTGCCATTACTTGAATAACAGACTATCCTTAACGAGTGCTCTAAAGGTTTAAATTTTTCAACATTAAAGACCTTTATCCATGATCCAGCCACGCCATACTCTTCCATGATCCATACATCACAATCAGCTACATAACCGATTAAAAGGCACAAGCATCCATTCAAAACTTCTAAATTTAGAGAAAGGTACTGTTCGGCATCAAACTCCGGTAGTGAAAAAGAGCTAAACTTCTCATCTTGTAAACTAAAAGCGACAATAGGTCGCGGCACACAAACAAAGCCTGAACTAACTCCAACCCAATGCAATGTTTCATGAAGCAACGCACTGCTCGGACAATGATTATGAAAACAATACGGAACATCAGGGCCCCTTCTCCAGGAATGATTATTGAAGCTATAAACCATGACTCGGCAATCATTAGAATTTTGGTCGTTGGAATAAGCCTGATCAATCCTAACACATTTGTAGTCTTGAGAGACGGTATCAAATCCAATGCCAAAGCTGAGACGCCCATAAGGCCAAGCAAATTGTTCCTCTAGAGGCAACAAAGGGAGTAACCTATGTGTTTGCGTAGTTGGGTTGTATATAATTAGCTGGCAGTTATTTAATTTATAAAGACATAGTAAGCCATTACATATACCAGCCACATTAACACCACCATGAACAGGATCTTTTAAAGGGTAATCAAGTTCAAGGATGTTCCCAAAAGTGTCGAAATCAGTCAAATGAAGCACTGGCGTCTTGACAACAAAGTGGAGGTTAGTTTTGGTTGCAAGGGATCGCTGCAAGTGAAGATTAACAAAATGAATATCTGTAATAAGACGATACCATAATTTGCAGACAAGCTTAAATCGTAGCAGAGTTTTTGCTGGCAAGCGGAGGAATATCTCAGTGAGCAATTCATCGGGAAAAGTCGACATTATTATTATTCCCTCCATCCAAATTTTTCTGATCCCAAAATTTCTGTCTCCTTTCTAATACAAAGACAAATACAAGAGAAAATGTATACTCTGATTTTCTTCTTCTAGAATTCTAACCTGTCAAACAAATACAATACTTCAATCATTCAAACTGAAAACTTAACAATTCAAATATATACAATCGATTATCATTCTATTGAAAGACCACATGCGTTACTTGACACATTCCTATGAAACAATGTCCAAACTATCATGATAACTAGTTACTGCCACCTACCTAAATTGAAGAGAAAAAACGACACCTTTGTGCACGAAACCGTTTGCAAGCAGAACAAGGACTTCAAAAACTTTAAATTAGGTGGCGAAACAAACTTTCAACTTTTCATTTCGTAATTATAGATTGGCTAATACCTCGTTTTTTTTTTTCAGTCTTTACTGGCACCCCTAGAACAACCTGAAAATTCATTGGCATATTTATGTCCAAAATTCCGAGTTCCGCGGACACGGAATTTTAAAAAAATCATTTCGTCGAATTTTCAGGCTAGAAAAATCAAATTTCTAGTTTTTGTGTAGGAATAAATAGCTTTAAAATTTTAATTAGGACCTGTCAAGAAAATTAGTTGGATCAGCCACTGATCATTTATTTATGCGATTTTCTCAATTTTACCCCTTAACTTTTTCATTTTATCATTTGTACCTTCTTTTTTCGGAATAAAACTTTGACCGACAATAACTCTTGAATACGATTTCAGAAGACTGTAATTTTCCCCCCAAATCGAATATCTAGTTAAGATAGTGAATTTGAAAATAAATCATTGTATTCGAAACTTTTACCCGGAAGTTCTCATCGGTCAAAGTTTATTCCGTTAGAAGACTTTGACCGATCATAATTCCTAACTATAAATACAAAAAACAATACTTTTTTTTTCAAGTTGAAGATCTCATTAAGACGTACACTTTGAAAAAAAAAATTACCGTCTTCTGAAATCGTAGCCAAGAGTTATTGCCAGTCAAATTTCTTTTTCCCAAAAAAGGAAAGGTACAAATGATAAAATGAAAAGGTTGAGGAATACAGATGAGAAATCCGTTTATTTATTTATCGTATTTACATCTTACTGGAAACAAAGAGGAACAATGGAATTGTCAACTCTAACAAAAACAATACATAACCTCAGATAACAATAGAATTAAAACATGAATATAAGAATATGAATAGAAATAGAGATGAAATGATCCATACCTAACTCTGATTCCTGATTAGAATTGCAGGATAACATTCCTCCCTAGGATTTTTTATAGTCATATTTTACCCATTTTAGTAATTCAACTACTCCGTAGCTTTCTACGTATATATTAGACCTTCTAATTTTAAATTCACAAATTCTCGTTAAAGACGCGGACAATTCGTCACAAGCTGAACACAGATAGCGCCATCTCATAATATACAAGTGGGGAGGACAAGTGGAGGGTAAATGAAGCCCCCCACTTACCTATTATGGGAGGGATACTATCCGTCTACAGCTTGTGACGGATAGTGCCCGTCTTGGATAGTGCCCGTCTTCAATGAGACAAGCTGTTTGACTAGGTCTCTCTTGACACGGTTAATAAAAGGTTGACCATGTGATGATAAACTAGTATACATCTCGTGCTATTCCACAGTTTTTTAATGTATTTGTTAGAGATATTTGATTTTTAAATTATCCGCTTCAACTCGTTTTGCATTTATTGAGAGTTCTTATTGATGATATTGCGAGAAATAAAATAAAAAGTTCAACACTTTTAACCCAAAATAAAATAATAGATATTACTCACATTACCTTGTCGAGCTTATTTTAGAAAATAAATGTTATTATATCATTGGTATTTGGTAGTACCACAAAATAAAATAAGTAAACTAGTAGATTTTAACTACATTTAAAAACATTTACCCTCAGCAAGGACGAGCGTTTCTACAAACCCCTTAGTTCCCGCCATTGTTTTCATGAAGAAGAGAGCATCTCCTATTATAAGCTTCAAGAAGATCTCATCCAAGAACTAGAATTTGTTGCAAGTAAATTGTTTACTCCGCATTTAGTACTTTGTGCTATGACTATACTTAATTCAGCTCACCGCGATTGCTGAAGTTCTGATAGTACATACTATGTATACCGTAACATTGTAAGTTTGTAACCATGCGTCATGCCTATACACCGTTTGAACTCTGGAGAATATGATTGGGTCAAGAGAAACTTCACGCATGACAACTCCAAAGGAAACCTGTCAAAGCATCAACTTACTAGCTAGTAGCTGTAGCCATCGTTAAAAGCCAAAGACGAGATACAACTCGGAAATCGATCTAGACGATCAGTGTGACATGGATAGAGTCTACGATACAACTCGTTAAGGTGAAGCCAAATTTCATTCCACTAATACTCACCATATTTAATCCAACTAGAAGGTGCATTGCATGCATCGCTAGTCGGTACTAAACTACTAATGTCTGCAGAATGAAGGAGAAACACTGGTGTCAGTACTAAACTTACATCTTCTACTTCTATGTGTCCCGTCTTACATAGATCAAAATTCGTAACCTAAAGTAGTCGCTTTTGCCACTTAGGACATATGTTTGCTACTCTCTCCATCCCGATCATTTGTTTACCTTTGATTTAATACCCCTCACAAAGATAAAAACAGGGAAAACAAACGATTGGGACGGAGGGAGTGTATCTTTGTCATAAAACATTGAACCAATCCGAAACTAATATCAAGATAGATGAGAATCATAAATGCATGCAAAAAACAATGTGCTTCGTGATCATGTACCTAGCTGGAAAAAAAAACATTATAGAAATCAAAGTAGTGGATAATTGAGAAAAATAATTAGAGAGTAACTAGTTTCACCTTGAGTTTCTCTTTCTGTTTCTTCTCTTCTTTTTACCCTTCTTCTTGCCCGTGTTTCTGCCTTGTTATTCCTCCTCAACATAAACATAGTTGCCATGGTCCAGCATAAGAAGATTTTCTACACAAATATGAGCATCTTCGCACCTGGCAAAATCAGCAACCTTGACCTTTGTAGTCTCCATCGTTTCAAGGTCGAGATAAGCAACCTGCCTAAAACCGATCCTAACAAATAATCCCTTGCAACTACTTGAATAACTGACTATCCTTTCCAAGTTCTCTATACAATTATGTTTTACAACATTGAAAACCTTTTTCCATGATCCAGCCACGCCATACTCTTCCAAGATCCATACATCGGAATCATATATATAACTGACTAAAAGACACAAGCATCCATCCAAAACTTGTACATACACGGAAATATAATGTTCCACAACAAACTCTGGTAGAGTCAAAGAGCTAAAAGTCTCGTGTTGTAAACTAAAGGCGACAATAGGTCGCGGCACATGATCATCGTCTGCACCAGTTCCAGCCCAATGAATTGTTTCATGGAGCAACGCATTGCTCATATAATGATCATAAAAAAAATGAGGAACGTCAGGGCCCCTTGTCCAGGAATCATTATTGAAACTATAAACCATGACTTCACAATAGCAAGAATTTGGGTCGTTAGAATAAGTCTGACCAATACTAACACATTTGTAGTCCTGAGAAACGGTATCAAACCCAAAGCCATAGTTGAAATCCCCATGAGGGTAATTTAATTGTTCCACTCTAGGCAACCAAGGGAGTAACCTATTTGTTTGCGTCGTTGGGTTGTATATAATTAGCTGGTCGTATTTAAATTCCCGGAGACAGAGTAAGCCATTACATGAACCAACCACAATAGCACCACCAAGAGAAGGATCTTTGAAAGGGTAATCAAGCTCAAGGATGTTCTCAAAAGTGTGGAAATCAGTCAAATGAAGCATTGGGGTTCTGACAACAAAGTGGAGGTTGGTTTTGGTTGCAAGGGATCGTTGCAAATGAAGATTAACAAAATGAAGATCTGTAATTAGATGATACCATAATTTGCAGACAACCTTCAGTCGTAGCAAAGTTTTTGCGGGCAAGAGTAGGAATATCTCAGCGAGCAAATCAACGTTAAAAGTCGACATTATTATTATTTCCTCCGTCCCAGTTTCTTTAATCCCAAAATTATCGTTCCCTTTCTAATACAAAGACAAATACAAGAGAAAATTGTGGCTCGCAGTTGAATTTACCGACAGTGCACTCTGATTTTCTTTTCCTAACACGCTAACCTGTCAAACAAATACAATAATTCAGTAATTCAAATACGATCGATAATCATTCTGTTGAAAGACCACATGCCTTACTTGACTCATTCCTATGAAATAATGTCCAAACTACTCAAATTGCAGTAAGTCTCCCTCGTGTCGGATATATCCGTCACAAGCTCCCACAAGCTTCCAACGGATCAAGTATCTTCCACTTAGGTAGATAACAAGCCTAGGGAATCTCAAATGACTTGCCTTTTCCTACCCATGTGGGTATTATTTGACTCGTGCCGGATATGCCCGTCACAAATGAGAATTTGTGCTCAAATTGAAGAGAAAAATCGACACGTTTAGATTTGATTATTTGCATAACTGCATAACTGTGATCATTAAAATGAAATTCAACCAAATTTAGTGCTACACAATTAAGCATGATTTGATTAAATAAAGGGTACAAACACTAATCAATTTTCTTGTGAATTCTAACAAAAACAATACAAAACCCCAATTTTCAATGAGAAACACAGATAACGAATGAATCAGATTAGATTACTAGGATAACTTTCGTAAAAGAATATGAATAGAAATAGAATTTGAAGTAATTCATACCTAATTCCGAATTCTGATTAAAATTGCAGAAAAATTTACTTACTAAGGTTTGTTATTGTCGTAGTTTACCCATTTAATTGATTGCAATAAAGTGTTACCGAAGACGAATCACATTTCGTTACAAGCTAAAAAATGCTTAATAGTGACTCATTTAGGACGAAATGTAACCAAATGAATTTTCTAAACATTTGTCGTTAAATTGATGACTATTAGCCCGCCTTGAGTTTAATAAGAAAATTGTCCGTTTTCAATTGGTGAATTGATAAATAGATTGTTTTTTTCAATTTATTCACTACAATAATCCCATTTTCACTCATTTCCCAAAATAATCCTAGGAAGGTTAAGGTGTTTCGGGTTGGTGTTGGGTCGGATCACACGATTTGGGTTATTTTAAGGTCGGGGCGGTTGACTTGGGCCAAGATTTTTTTTCCTAAACAAGTCATTTTAGATTAGATTATTTAGAGTCTATCGAGACACTTTGCCTTACTACGAGTCTATCGAGTCAAGCTTGGCAGCACAAGTAAGTTCATTTTTGGTGTCGGATTGAGTCAACCTTGCCTGCACTACTAGAGTACTAGGTACTAGGTAGTACCGTAGTATGTCAATTTGAATATCTTGGTACACAAATATAATCATACGAAAAAAAAGTAACTGATACTTATTTTTGTAAGATTTTCTTTATTTTAAATAAATTAACGTTTTTTCATATCTTATTTAACCCAAACGGAATAAGAATATGAATAGAAATAGAATCGGGATAATTCATACTTCTTAATTATGATTTCTTATTAAAATTTTAAAAAAAATTAAAAAAATTTAAAAATTAAAAAAATTTAAAAAAATTTCTTATTATGATTTCATACTTCGAGTGACAATGCGGGGGGTCTAACCTAAACGGTATCCATTAATCTGTTTGGGCTAGGATTCTAATTTGGGCCTATGGTCTGTTTTGGGCATTTTTAGGTTTTCTGTACTAGGTCTTAGAGAGTAGTATATAAACTCTCTAAGCCTAACCCTAGCTGTTATTCCGTTAATCTATTATGCTATCATAAGTCATAACAATCTGAACTCTAAATATGAAAACTCTGTAATACTCCTCAACATTAATAAAACTCTCCTCCCTTCTGCCCTGTGGACGTAGCAAACACACCGTTAGTGAACCACGTAAATCTGTGTGTTATCGTCTTTATTGTTCTTTATTTGTTCTTTCTCGTTTCTGTCATAACATACACGAATACACAATCAAGGGTGGCATGGATGTGATGGATCCAGTCAACAAATATAACTCGTAAAGGCGATACCAAATTTGATTTCGCAAATACTCGTCATATATAATCCAAATAGAATTTCATGCATCTGTACTAATGTCTGCAAAATGAATGAGAAACACTAGCGTCGGTACTAAACTTATACATCAATATACTAAGCGTCTTACAAAATATCAAAATTCGTAACTAAAGTCGCTTTTGCCACTTAAGACGCATATCTGCAATATCTTTGTGATAAAACAACATCGACCCTAACCCAAACTATTACAAAGAATGTGTTTCGTGATCACGTACCCAGCTGAGAAAATATACTCTGTAGAAAATAACTCATTATTAGAAAATAGAAACTCAAGTACCGGATGATTGAGCAACATAGTTTCTCTTTTTATTTCTTCTCTTCTTTTTACCCTTCTTCTTGCCCTCGTTTCTGCCTTGTTCTTCCTCGACGCAAACATAGTTGCCATGGTCCAACATAAGAAGATTTTCTACACAGAGATGGGCATCTAGACATCTGAAAAAATCAGCAACCTTGACATTTGTAGTTTCCAACGTTTCGAGATCGAGATAAGCGACCTGAAGAAGACAAATCCTAACAAATAATCCCTTGCCATTACTTGAATAACCGACTATCCTGTCCAAGTGCTCTATAAATATACGTTTTACAACATTAAAAAGCTTTTTCCATGATCCCGCCACGCCATATTCTTCCATGATCCATACATCACAATCATCTAAATAACTGACTAAAAGACACAAGCATCCATCCAAAACTTGTACATTCAAGTTACTGTAACGTTCCGCATCAAACTCTGGGAGTGTCAAAGAGCTAAAATTCTCGTCATGTAAACTAAAAGCGACAATAGGTCGTGGCAGACGATCATCGCCTGAACCAGCTCCAACCCAATGAATTCTTTCATGGAGCAACGCATTGCTCCGATAATGATTATAAAAAAAATACGGAACATCAGGACCCCTTCTCCAGGAATGATTATTGAAGCTATAAACCATGACTCGACAATAATAAGAATCTGGGTCGCTAGAATAAGTCTGACCAATCCTAACACATTTGTAGTCCTGAGAGACGGTATCAAACCCAAAGCCATAGTTGAAACGCCCATGTGGGTAAGCTAACTGTTCCTCTATAGGCAACCAAGGGAGTAACCTATATGTTTGCGTAGTTGGGTTGTATATAATTAGCTGGAAGTACTCAGACTCAAGAAGACAGAGTAAGCCATTACATGTACCTACCACGTCAACACCACCATGCTCAGGATGCTTGAAAGGGTAATCAAGCTCAAGAATGTTCTCAAAAGTGTCGAAATCAGTCAAATGAAGCATTGGAGTTCTGACAACAAAATGGAGGTTGGTTTTGGTTGCAAGGGATCGTTGCAAATGAAGATTAACAAAATGAAGATCTGTAATAAGATGATACCATAATTTGCAGACAACCTTAAATCGTAGCAGTGTTTTTGCGGGCAAGAGTAGGAATATCTCAGTGAGCAAATCAATAGGAAAAGTCGACATTACTATATCTCACTCCGTCCCAATATTTGAATCCCAAAATTATCGTCCCATTTCTAATACAACGACAAATACAAGAGAAAATGTGGCTCGCAGTTGAATTTTACCGATAGTACTCTGATTCTCCTCTATTAGCATCTTAACCTGTCAAACAAATACAAATATACAATGTCTCAATCATTAAGAGTTAAAACTTAACTATTCAAACACGATCGATATCAATCTGTTGAAAGACCACATGCCTTACTTGACTCATTCCTATGATATAATACCCAAACTACCCAAATTGAAGAGAAAAATCGACACATTTGTGCACGAAACAGTTTGCAGGCAGAACAACATCTTCAAATTCTTTAATGGCACCCGTAGAACAACCTTGAAATTCATTGGCAGATATACCTACAACATTCCGTGTTCCCGATACACGGGAAATGAATTTCTTTTATTCATTTTGCCATATTTTAAGGCTATAAATTCAAATTTATAATCTTTGTATGAATAAATAGCTTAAAAATTTTAATCAGGATCCTGGCAATAATTATTTTATAAACCCGTCACAAGCTTGTGGCGTGCGACAAAGGGGACGCAATTAATTAACCATTTAGAGTTAGCCTAATTCCAGAGCTATACATAATACATCACTAATCGAAATTCAACCAAATTTGTTGCTACCCAAATTAATCATGATTGAAACAAATAAGCACAATTAGATTAAAATTGCAGAAAAGAATTATCACAAGGCTATGCATTGAATTGTGATTATTAATTTACTATTATCAATTATAACAAAAACAATACAAACCCCCAATTTTCAATGAGGAATACAGATAACAAAAGAATTAGATTAAAGAACTAAATCATGGAATATAATAAGATTATGAATAGAAATGGAAGTGAAGTAAAAATTCATACGTACCTAATTCCGATTTCTGATTAGAATTGCAGAAACAAAATCGAGTTATTATCGTCATTTTACCCTCTTTTTAGCACCTTCGTTAATTAGGTATACTCATAAATCATAATAAGTCATCAACATAGGAATTCGGCAAATGGGCATTTGGCTCGGGTTTGGATCGGGTTACTTCTATTTATTAAAAGAATATGTGGATTTAGAATTATTTTTGAGTCTGGGCCGAGTTATATTTGAGTTGTTTTTGGGATATTTGGGTCAATATTTTGTTTTAAACATGACATTTCAAATCATTTCAAGTTACACTTTAAGTGACTCGGATTAGGTTAATCTGGTTAGGCAATTTTTATCAGGTTTATAGTAGCCTAATAGGTAGTATGCCAGGTTGTATATTTTGGTATTTTAAATTTTATGAATATAATATAGTTGATAGTATATAGTCAAATAACAAAAATCGGCATTATAAATTCTTCCATTTTCATCCATTAAATAATATTGATATTTAAGGACTTGACAGGTTTGTTTTAAATTGTCCAGTTGTAAATAATTATTTATCAAGATCTGATTATGAGTTATTAAATGGTAAAAAAAAAAATCTACAGTTTTAATAATTGTGAAGTGTTCCAAATAAAGTATATATGGTTTTTAATTAGGATAGCTAAAGTATATCCGCTACTACTATTAATGTCGGATTCACAACGGTTATGATCCTTGATAACATTCAAATACTTCGCCCTCCTCTACCGCATGGTCACCATCAAATGACCGCCTCCTCCTGCACTGCGGTGTTTCGCATAATGAATTTGGTTCGCTGACGATCCTCTTCGCCCTCTATGCCTTCTTTGTCTTCTTTGTGCTCCTCGCATCAACAAACCGCATAAAGCCTTGTTTGAATAGAAGGATTTAGAAGGTGAGGGAGAGAAGAGATTTGGAAGAAGCCAAATTCAATTGGTTGGATAGCAAGATCGGGGTGGAGAAATTTAGAGGAGAGTGATAATGGATTAATTTATTTCCCTCCTTAAAAACAAAATATTTCCCTTCCAACTAATGTAAGATTAGGAGGGAAATACAACCCCCCCCCCCCTTCCCAACCACCACCACCACCACCACCACCATCACCATAAGCCCTTTTTTTTTCTTCTTTGACTCTTGCAATGCCACCATTGTCGTTGTCGCCATACGTTAACTACATACCCCAAACATTCATAACATATTAAAGGTGAACCTTAAGATGCTTAGCAGAAGAGATGCACAAAACACCAATAGCCAAATAAATCCAACAAGAGAACGAAGAAAACTACTACCTCCATCCCGCTTTTATTGTTGCCATCTCTTTCAAATTTTATCGCATAGTTATTATTGCCACCTTACTAAATTTACTATGAAAAAATTTTAGCTATATAATATTTCCCCTAGATAATTAACTACCACTATAGAATAGGACATCAACTCTTCTTTCATTTAAGTGGTAAAGTTAGTAATTCACCACTTTTTCTTAAATCCTCCAAAAAAAAAGGCGATAATATAATTCAAATGGTGGGAGTAATATTCGTGCCCACGAAAAGCAATTGAAGGTACCATGAGCAAGTAAATTGGTTAATCATGCCAACTTGCTTCAAAAATAACATTGAAATTTTAATATTGAGGTTAAATTTGGTGACTTTCCTCCCTATATAATGATTTTGGGATATTCTACATAATATCCATGTGTTTTTTTATTTTATTGGGGACTCCCGACTTTCTTTTCCACTAAAAAACTTTGACGACCTAATTCATAGTCATAGGTTTGGAACGCGAAAACGTTTTTTTTTCAAATTGGTGTCGTCTTTACGAAATTTTCGATTTGAAAAAGAAAATATTGTCGGCCTATAATTCGTGGTTATCAAAGGTTGTTTGGATATTTATTATAGGAAGATGAACAATAGTTATGATTATTCTCGTGAATTAACCCTTTTGATTTACCAACTAGTTTTATTGCCCGCGAAATTCGCGGAGCGGTTATAACACGTGGATTTTAGTTTCTCATTTTATTGTTATTCATACATTGTTTTATTTATGTTCAAGACATTCTTTTTATATAATGCTCAAAATTTGAATAATTGTTATATCATACTAAAAACAACATTCCTCGATCATATGACACAATGTACTTGTTGAGAGGGGGCACTTTATTTTTCGTAATTGCTCTTTCATGGACGTAGTTTACTCTTTCATGGACATTTTATCATTATTTTTCCATTACCTACCCTTTCCCCAAAAAACAAAATAAACAAATTCTCTCTAATTCTCCTCCTCACAAGATTAATCAAATACGCCAAATTAATCAATTATGAATGCTAATTTTCAAAATTAATCAAGTGATAATTCTAATTTATTAATTTTATATCAAGTCAGGGAAATTAGATAATACTCCTATTAAACTAATGAAAGTAGACTCTGAAAGAATTATTGTAATTCAAATATTCAATGTAATGCATCATGAACCCAGATTCTTAAACTTATTCACGCATTCACAAAGCTAAGGATGCACATACGTAATTCAACTTTATACGCTTCACTCTCATTCATATCATATCATATAATTTTCAGATTAATAATTAAATCTTTCAGTCGGCTCGGGTTCGAAGAGAGTCGGGTAAGGTTTTGGGTTGTTCGGGTTGGTGAGACGTGGTGGACCGGACCGGTGGCGAATCGATGGTAAATCTGGAAGAGAAGAGACGGCAGTTGGTTGTGCCGGTCTGATTTGGGTGAGATGTTTCGATGGGTGGGTCTTGCCGACAAGGGGCCGGTCGTGCATAGAAAGATGCGACGGGGGATAGTGGTGTATGGTGGCCGTATGTGGTGGTTCTGGATGGTGGGTGGTTGTTGAAGGGATAGTTTTAGAGAATTTATTATCAAATAGAAAATAAATTTAAAAATGACAAGGGTATAATAGTATTTTATGTCCATGATTGAGTAAATCATGTCCATGAAAGAGTAATACCCTTATTTTTTACCCACATGGTTTTACATAACTTAAATATAAACTACATATATAGAATGGTATAAAAACATTTGACTCTAAAAATTGATCATGAATCTTTATTATTAATATATCATTAATAAAGGAAAACTGAAACTTAACTTTATGGTTAAAAAATAAATGTTTATCCCGAAATCTAATTATTTTCTATTCATATATACATATTGTCCCTTAATTTTTTGCATGCATTGTCGTGAGAGTCCAAGTTGAGCCTCACATTAACACCGTCGTATATACAAAATCTCACCATTTTAAATTAAAAAAATACATCTTACAAAGTATAACGAAGTTTAAAAAATAAATAGGGCAAGTTAAAAAATATTATCACAACAAAGTGAACTGTTGAAATTGATGTGAGTTTGTGGAGCACATTGATGAATAGAACCGAGCTTGATCTAGTTTAACTTTATTGTAAGAAATTGATTACATAGCCTAGAGTCTTAAGATCCCTTCAAATTGCCCTTCCAAAAGACATTGATTCATGGCTTCTATGTCAATGATATCATACCCAATTGATAACTTTTGAATTCATAATTATATTATATATCAGTGTTAAATTGGAATTTGTTTCATCCACAACCTCGTTTGCTCCTTAGTAGCTGTAAAAGCAAAAAGTACATGATATAGTTAGGATCATATGTAATGAGCTCATATGTCATGTGATGAAATATAAGGAACATTCTACGAAAGAAATACTATATTGATGTAAAATACGCGTATATATAGATAATTAAAAAACTAATGAAAATAACGATAAAATGGGGCACCAATACAAAGATTATGATGACAAAACATAACTACCAATATTACACAAAAACATTAATAAATTATCATATCAAAAAGGAAAATTGGAATAATAACCATTTGCAAAAAGAATGAAAATGTAGTGACTAATTTGATTTTTCTCTTTACAACTTAATTATATATATGCATAGAAAGGTAGGTGAATGGGTTGAAAAACTTAAAAATGGAATATTACTAATTAATGGACATAAATTACAAGAATTTAAGTGCCATTAAAGAGGGAAGATGGAAAGTCTAAAAATTCTAAGAGAGTATACTATGTGATTTAGAGATTGGAAGTATGACAAATAATGTCTTACAAATGAAGGGGGGATTGCCACGTGTCGCTTCAATAATTGCTCAATCTAGGCTTTTTATATTATTGTATAAATTTGCTTACAAATTCCTCACATTTGATCCAGACTTAAAAGGGCGTTCAAAACTCTTCATAGTAGTCAAAGGGATTCTTTAATAACACAAACTTTGCCTACAAAATTCTTACAATTGATATTTTATTTATCAATTTCTCAATCTGATCTTTTTACCAATATACCGTTTGACCAAATTATACCCCAAACTTTAGCACCTAGATAGTCTTTCTCAAGACGGGTCATATCTGACTTTAGTTTAAACGGGTTAAATACTAGCTCTTTATATCCGAATTTATTTATTTTTGTCTCATATATGTAGTTATTCCCTTTTATGTTTAAGACCAATTATGTTGGAGGTTCTAATTGTTATGTGGATTGTGAATAGACAATACTTATTATTCGAAGGGAGTTTCACAATAATGGTTCTCCAAGGACAAGGGTAATCATTTCAGAAAGATCTTGGAATATTTACTTGCTTCTCTAAGGACAATGGAGTCTCTTAGATCATAAGAATACTTGTAATCTTTATGCACTTTTGAAAATATAAACCAAAAGAAAAAATAAACTTCAAATCAAGTAGAAAAAAAGAAAGGAAAGAAAAGAAGAAAAAGCAACCCTTTTTAAAGTTGCATGTATAGTAGGATATATAGTAATAAAGCAAACTTTAACTTAGTGCCATATGACATTTATACCAGAACTTTCTTACAAGTAACAACATCATTTTGACCTTAATTACTAAAAGGTCCTTTCTTTTAACTATTTCAGCTTTCACCCATTTCAATATCATACAGACATACATTATAGAAACACACATATTCTACGGGGCGACCCGTCGCAAACTGAATACAGGTCAAGCCTTGCTTACAAATAACAAGTGGAGGGCAAATGTAACCCCTCACTTGCCTTCTCACTTGCTCTTTGTGAAAAGGGTTTGACCCGTCTTAAGCTTGCGACGGCTCGCAAGTGAGACTTGCTGATAGGAACACTACTCTAACTGCGTTTTTCCATATTTATATATTAATATTTGAGTTGAAATTATAATTTTATCTTTGGATAACAAATGTAAATATGCTAATTAAATTTGTATTTAAATTTGATGAATTTGACTAAATATAATCTAAATCAATATTTTACAAGTTTGTTTATCGATCAGTTGTATACTATAAAACTGTTGTACAATAAACAAAGGCTCATTTAACTCATCATGGTCGACATTTAATAAATTATTATAAAATCGTTATATAGCTAGCGACATTTTATTTACGTATTCGCATATTTTTACCGATAATTAAAACTTTAAAATCTTTTTAATTGGCCCCTTCTTTTGAGAAAGGAATCATCATGGCATATACAGTATCAATGTTACTAAAGTTTTACCTTATTATTGCCATGCAACAAGCTTCCAAATCCCAATTATATACATGAAGATGCAGTAGTAGGGAATATATATGGACCAACACCATTATATAATTTCATCATATCAAAGTTCATAATTGATTAAAGTCACAGAACATTCAGATAAATAAAAGGGAGCTTCCTATTACACCCATTATTCCCCCATCACATTGATTAAATCATACACATGCATGCCACTACTGCATGTATATATATACTCGCATATAAGTCTAGAACTCATGAAACACTTCATGATTGTTTGAAAAGTGGCATTAATACATTTTCCAACTTAAAGAGCTCTCGTCTCTTAAATATGTGGTCAGGAGTTCGATTCCTACGAATGAAAAAAACCAATCTTGGAAGGGGTCTACCAATTAAATTACCTTCAGTATTCCAAGGGAGATTGCCCCTGTGATCGGTAGGGAATACTCTTGATCAACACCAAAAACAAATACATTTTCCAAATTAAGGCGGATTTATTTGAAATAAGAATATTTTTAAGAAAAGTACATAATTTGGTATCCCACATACTCCGTATATAATTACTGTTGTTTCTCGTCGGCTATACTATATTTTGGCTGATGAATGATGATAATGATAAGTCATGGTGAAATTAGTTTTGCATGAGATATTCAATCATTTATGAAATCTAAGGAAATTTATTCTATTATATAATGTCGGGAAATGATAAGTTTGTGTAATCGGATGATACCGAATTTAGTATCACTAATATACAAGTTCATTTTCGTTTTACCATATTTATATTTCCAATAATTTTCTTTTTAGAGTTATTTGATTTAGGGAATAAAATGATATATACTCTCATCGTCTCATTCAATCGTTGTCCTTTAATTCTGACACAAAGTCCAAATAATGAATAGGGAATCATTTGTGGTTACACTTATTGAATGTCAAGCAAACAATAGTCTCATTTGATGTCAAATTACTCATAGAATACCTTACTAATATGGAAATAACATCAATTGACTGAGACACTAAAAAAAAGAATAAGAAAACAATTGACCGGGGACGGAGGGAGAAATAAATAACATTTTTAGTTAATTGAGAATTTAGGGAGAGTAGTAGTTACTTAATTTAGAATCAATATTTGATATTCATGTTTTTCTTACTAAGGTAAAATTTAAAAAGAAAAAATAAGACAATTTATGTCATGTATGTTCATATCAAAAGTTTCCTTTTGCTTGATGCAAACTCTACATTCCTCCATGACACTAGACTTCTAGAAGCATATATTAATTCTAGAAAAAAGGATGATGGATCATTTAATATCGATAATAAAACTCATTATCTTGAAATATTATTACATGTTAGAATATGCCTTGAATCTGTTCGGATTCTGATCTGATTTAGTTTCCTTATTTGTTTAGGATACTATTATTTAGTTTCCTTGTCTGTTTATGATACTATTATTTAGTTTCATTGTCTGTTTAGGATACTATTATTTAGTTTCCTTGTCTGTTTAGGAAATTACTATAGGGTTTTCTATAGTGAGAGTTTACTAAATCTGTTTAGGAAACATCTGTTATGAGAGTACTATATAAACTCTCATAAGCTGTCTGTTTTAATTAATTCAGAAATCTGTCAATCTGTCTCAGTCAATCTGTCTGAGTCATTCAGAAATCTGTCTGAGTCATCTGAAATCTGAATACTCTGACGAGTATAATCTCAAATCTGTAATTCCTCAAGATCAATAATATTCGGACGTAGCTAACAAGTTGTTAGTGAACCACATAAATCTGTTGTCTTTTTTCACGCTTTTATTTATCTTTCTTACGTCCGTTATAACAAATTGGTATCAGAGCCAGATTTATCTGGGCTCCTGAATCTGGTAAGAAAGATGTCTGGAATCAGTGTGAAGATTGATAAATTCACAGGGGGGAATAGTTTTAGTCTATGGCAAATCAAGATGCGGGCTTTGTTGAAACAACAAGGGCTTTGGGCGCCGCTTGTGAAAAAGGCGGCAGAACCCGTCACCGCTGAGATGGCTATTCTGGAAGAGAAGGCACACTCGACGATTATGTTGTGTCTTGCTGATGATGTTATCATTGAAGTCGCAGAGGAGGAATCTGCGCAGGGTCTATGGTTAAAACTTGAGAGTCTTTATATGACAAAGTCTTTAACCAATAAGTTGCTTCTGAAGCAGCGTCTGTTCAGTCTGAAAATGCAGGAAGGTACTTCTCTCCGAGAACACTTAGATAGGTTAAACGCTATTTTACTAGAATTGCGTAAAATTGATGTTAAAGTTGAGGATGAGGATGCCGCATTAATTCTGTTAGTTTCTTTACCATTGTCTTATGAGAATTTTGTGCAATCTTTTATTGTGGGTAAAGATACTGTTTCTCTAGAGGAAGTTAGATCATCCCTTCACACTAGAGAGTTGCGCCATAAGGCGTCTGGTACAGTTGCAGATAGTCAGGCTATAGGGTTAGTAGCCAACGGGGGTTATGAGCGAGGAAATTCGGGGAAGAAGAAATTCAACAAACCAATTTATACGGGTCCTAAACCTAGTGATATCTGCAATTACTGTAAAGAGAAGGGGCATTGGAAATTCGATTGTCCCAAGAAAGGAAAACATGACAAAGCACCAGATACTGCTGTAATAGCAGATACCAATTTCTGAAGATGATTATGCTCTAGTTGCTGATAAATACATACATCCTAGCGATGTGTGGATTCTGGATTCGGGAGCAGCCTATCATATATGTCCGCGCAAGGAGTGGTTTACAACCTACAAGCAGGTAGATAGTGGCGATATTGTTATGGCTAACGGGACTGTTTGTAAGGCTGTTGGAATTGGCTCAATTAAAATACGGACACAAGATGGTAAATTCTGCACATTGAACGAGGTTAGACATGTTCCACTAATGACAAAGAATCTGATTTCCTTAAGTACGTTGGACAGTAAGGGTTTCAGTTTTCAAGGTGAAGGTGGAGTTCTGAAAGTCTGCAAGGGTTCAAATGTGGTTCTGAAAGGTGTTAAGCGTGGTAACTTGTATTGCCTTCAAGGTTTTACGCTGTCAGGTTCTTTTGCTGTTCCGAATAGCAAGTTTCAACATTGTTTGGACTTGCTAACTGTTAGAAGTATCTGATTGCCCGTGGTGGGCAATATCTGAGGCAGAAGGGAGAGAATTGTCTGGTACATCTGACACTAGTTTAGTGCGTCTGGTACATCTGGCACAGTTACGGTGCATCTGGTACACCTGTCTGATTGTGAGAGGATTCAAGTTAAGGTGGAGATTTGTTAGAATATGCCTTGAATCTGTTCGGATTCTGATCTGATTTAGTTTCCTTATTTGTTTAGGAAACTATTATTTAGTTTCCTTGTCTGTTTAGGATACTATTATTTAGTTTCCTTGTCTGTTTAGGATACTATTATTTAGTTTCCTTGTCTGTTTAGGAAATTGCTATAGGGTTTTCTATAGTCACTACAAGAGAATGATGCTTTAGCTAGTGAATTAGCAACTGAGTGAAACTCAATAGCTAAATATATTACTTAGCGACTAATGTTGAGACAAAAAATATATTTAGTCTCTACATAGAAGACCAAACTATAATGGTAGCTAATTACGTCTCTATTTTAGAGACTAAATAAAAAAGGTAGCAAATTTAGTATCCAATTTAAGTGTTTAGATACGAAAGTTTGTCGGTAGCTAGAGTTGTCTCTATATACGTCGACACAATATAACAGGACAATCTATTTGGCCGCTACGTATGAGACCAACGAAAATTAGTGTATAAGTACGTAGTTAATATAGAGACAACACAAAGTGAGTAGCAAATTTAGTATCTAATTTTAGTTGTTTGCTACGAAAATACATTGGTAGCTAAAGTTAATTTTCACTATCATGTATATTGTACATTTAATACAAAATAAATATCAATGTGAAATATACTTTTGAATTATTATCAGTCTACTTATATTATTATAATTATTATTAAAAAGTACTATGTAATGCTCATACGTAACAATGACTTTTACCTTAACTAGATATTCATTACCCAAATAGTCATTAATCTTCATGTGCCTCAATGGTTAGAATGTCAGTTATGAAGTTGTAGGTCATGGGTTCGATTCCTCTTAACAACATATATTGTTAATTACTCTACAAGAGGGACGAGCTAAGCGGCGGGCGGTGGTCTTCCGTGCCATGTCCCACAATGAGTGCGGAGGCCTAGCAAGGGTGACGTGGCAAATATGGTAACCGTATTTATTGTTTCCTAGACAATTTAGATACTAACATGTTAGTCGTTAATTGCGCAACAACTAAATTGGTCTCTAATTCAGTCACTAGTTTAACTACTATACTATTTATGATAGGTAATGTAGCTACTTAAACTTTCGTCTCTATTACTGTCGCAAAAGTAGCTACTTCGAATTTGGTAGCTATTTTTTGGTAGCCAATTCTGTAGCTAAATTAGCGACAAGGCTTTTAGCTACGAACCATCTACCGTCGCAAATTCCGTCTCTATTTTTAATTAGCTACCGAAAACTAGTGATTTGCTACTGAAATATCGGTAGCTAATTAGGTTCCACCTTGTAGTGAGTGAGAGTTTACTAAATCTGTTTAGGAAACATCTGTTATGAGAGTACTATATAAACTCTCATAAGCTGTCTGTTTTAATTAATTCAGAAATCTGTCAATCTGTCTGAGTCATTCAGAAATCTGTCTGAGTCATCTGAAATCTGAATACTCTGACGAGTATAATCTCAAATCTGTAATTCCTCAAGATCAATAATATTCGGACGTAGCTAACAAGTTGTTAGTGAACCCCGTAAATCTGTTGTCTTTTTTCACGCTTTTATTTATCTTTCTTACATCCGTTATAACATTACACATTATTAGTACTTTATGTTTTATTGTACATACGACCGTCTTATGCAATAATATTTGTTGAATTACGAAAAACTGAAATAAACTAATTGTACTTTATTTATTTCTAACCAAAACTGTTTAGGGCACAAATGAAACTAACAACAGTCTCCTACTAAAATAATCTAGCTACTTACTAACTTAAACACTAAAAATTAATGAAAAAACATAATATGAAATTAAAGGTTATTTCCTTCTGAAAGATGCAATCTCTTCTTGCTTTGTAGAGGAACCCCAAACAGCTTGATCGTCTTCCTACTGCTTTGATCCTCATAATAAACTCGAGACGACGAATTATTAGTAGAAACACCTTGATTATCCTCTTGATTATCTTGATCATTATCTAATTCAATAAGCTTATTAGAAAGAGGTGCATTAGCCATGACATTATTGTACGTAGCATTATTATTATTATTATTACTATTATTATTACTATTATTGTTACTATTACTAGGAACCGGTTTAACATGGTTTTGTATGAAGTAAATAATGTCATTATAGAGCCTTTTCATGTGATTAAGCTCAGATAATAACATGAAATTTCTCTTCCTTAATTGTTGATTATCCTCGGAAAGCGCGGTAAGGATGTCATTAGAGTGACCATTATTATGATTATTAGTAGGTTTAGGAGAAGGTAAAGGAGAGTTATTATTATTATTATTATGATCAATAATAATATTATTATTAATCCAAGGTCCATTTTCTTCTAATGATGTAGATTGAAGGTATTGAGGTGGGATTAAGACTTGATCTTGGTAATGTATTTGATTATGGTGTGTTGGAGTTTTTCTTCTATGTATTTCACATAGTAAATGCTTCTCCCCTTTTTTGAAGTAGTCATTTGCAAACTCCCATCTATCTGCAACCACTTTCTTGAATCCCTTCAATAATTAACAATTAATGAAATATATTAGTAAGTTGTAATAATATATTAAAATATATATCTCGAATAATCTAACAATATGAATTTACGATATATATTCACCAGCAGGCCGTCTCATACAAAACATACTGATACCTAAGTAATAACAATGAAACTTACAAACCCTAATCTAGTTTTAGTTATATTAAGTTGATCATAATAAATTAAAATAAAGCTAGTTGTATATAAACAAATAGTTTTTGACAAAATAATAAAGAGAGGATTAGGATAATAGAATAAATTGCACTAGAAAAGGACAATGACCAAGACAAGAAAACAAGAGAATCAAGATATTCTACTAGCTTATCACATGCTACTGAATAAACAAACAAATCCCATTTCAAGAAAAAAAAACTAAGTTTATTTATTTATTAGTAGGATGAGTATTAAGTTAATTAATTTATAAGTTGCACAAATCTATATGCAATAAAAACAGACATTTCTTACCAAATGCCTAGAGAATCAAAAGTGTGAAAGTTCCCTCTTCTCTCTATATCGATCCTAATTAACATCATCAAACAATTATTCCCTTTGAAATGTACAAACATCATACCCAAGGTACATTTTGTGCTCTTGATGAACTTGTCCCATGATTTCAACTTTTACACCATTTTCATGATGACCTATATGTCTTAATTAGCGTAAATTATAGAATAAGATTGTTTTACAGTATAAGACGATTATCCTTTAAATATTATTCTGAATAAGTGATGAGTTACTTAACATGTGTTATTCCCCTTCTCGGTTATTTATTTATTATTGCTTTTGGGACAATGATCAAGGAGAGGGGAGATGACCATTTACGAATAGTGGTATTGAACGACAAGCGGTAAATTCAATATTCTTATTGAGTGATCAAATTACTCATTATGTCTAATATAGAAAATAAACAAATAAATTAGAAACTCAAATATGAAAAGGGTAAACAAATGAACACGACAGGCGAGTATAAAACCGTTTTACAATGTATGCGGTATCAATCAAACTTGGATAGGGAAGCTGAACTTAACCATGCACACAAATTAGAGTAATAAAAACATCCCCTTAACTTAAGATGAAAAATTGAGATTAGATCACATTATCTTGTTCATCAATAAATATTTCCCCATTACAAATCTAGAAATTTGTAAGAGTAGTAGTTCAAGCATTGTATAGTTTTCTAGAGCTTAAGCACACTCTAATTATTATTATTTTTATTAAAAAAAACACACTTTATAACTCTTTTCAAACTAATTAGCTAACTTTATGCTAAAAAGTTCACATTTGAATCAAGCGTGGATACCATACATTTATACATACACAAGCGATGATAAGGAACCTCATAGAACAATACTAAGTATTAGTACCACCTTTTCACATTCAGACGATATTATAGGTTAAAAAACCAAAGTGAGAATACACACATGGTACTATGGTAGGTCTGGTAGCGCCCTATCATTTTCCAATCAGTAACGTAAATACAATAAATTTCTTCAAAAAAAGAAGCAAGAAATTAAGTGCAATGCAAAAAGACATACATAGGTATTAAGCTGACGAACAAAGCTAGAGAAGTTGTTATGCTTGAAGTAATTAGGTAAAAGGTCTCTAGCAAACTCGGGTGGCCGCCATACGACGAATGTAGTCTCATCTTCACCCCATGACACAATGTGGTCGGTTCGACGGTCGTCCACCAGCTGATACGTCTTTGTTAGAAATGGAGCCGGTACACTCTTTTGTGATTCAATCACTGAAAACACCATTTCTTGCTCTACTAGTACTCCTTGCCCTAATTGCTCATTAACTCTACTACTCGTATTATTATTATTATTATTATTATTATTATTATTGCTAATATTATTATTATTACTAATAATATTGTTGTTATGAAGATGATGGAGATGGTGAAGAAGAGGATCACTTCTTTCTACTAAAAATGCCATTTTAGTTTGGTATACTACTACTATTACTAGCTTGTAAGCTTCTAGTAACTCTTTTATAAAGTACTAAGGGATAAGAATAGAATCTTAGTGCATGTAGTACTATGACTATGTGTGTATATATATTAGGAAAAATGAGATATATATAGTCGTACAAGTCACTACAAAAGTACAATTAGTAGGAAGATTGACCAAGGGTATCAAAATTAAGACCTAACATAATATGAATCCTTTTTTTTTCTGACATAATATTTTTTAGCGAATAAATTATTTTTTAGTATTTCATTAATAACAAGTTATAAGATACCTACAGAATATGACAAATGTGATTAGATATAAAACTATATATAAAAATAGGGTTAATCAAATTTTCGATAAAACAAAGATCTCTAAATTGGATTTGCTTTCTTCAGCCTATTATCTACTATAACGATAATGTTACATTATAGCAAGAGGGTTTTCGAATCTTGCATAGGTCAAAAGAGAATCGATTTTATCTAACCTACTAGATTGTAACCGGTAATCGGACAGCATTTGCTGTAATGCCATACAACGAATCATCATATTATTAATAATCTTCCGCGTCCTTGACAACGATGGATATGATGAACAATTTTTTATAGAGAGAAGAAACCCATCAATTGAGTTATTGATATTTGTAAGATAGTTTTAAACCCGTCTTTTTTTTGTATTTATTGTTAAATTTTATAAAATTAATTTATTGTTTTTTATTTAAAATATGAATAGTTTTGCATCATATTTTTGTTTCTAGTTTTTCTTAGTTAGTATATGTACCATCAAAATTTGCTAATTTTCATTAACCTTAAACTTAAAACGTGAAAACTAAAATGGAAAGTATGAGTACGTACAATTAATACAACCTCATTTTCATTTATAAAATGACACATTACTTAACAAAATTAGTTCACAAAACCCATATAAGTAGGCGGAAAAAAAAAGCTTATTCGCCTTCAGAAAATATAGTAAAAAACCCAAAAAAAAAAAAATGTGAAATACTTGATTTTAATCGCCAAGAGAATCATAATATTCTTATACACTTTGTAATATTCTAAGAATATGACCGCGATTGTAGGAGGATACCTATGACCCAAAAATAAACCTAAGCTCAATCAACCCAAAAGAAATCAAAATCCGAAAACTTGTCAAACAAAACAAACCACCAGACTCGAAAATCCGACTAATTAGAGTTGTTCTCTCTCAAGATGGAGTCATTTTGGTTTGATTAATAAACGAGATTTTATGAGCAGTTTTATAGCAAATTATGACTACTTTTGAAAAAACAATTTACCATATACCGTAACACTAGATGGATCATTGTATTTATATTAAATCATAAAATAATGACATTTAGCTCGTTTTTTCCAGACGGATTTGATTCGTTTGAAACAAGAACTTGCCGATTAACTCAAAATCCGAATTATTCTGAACCCGACCCATTTGATAGGTCTAGATATTTGGAATATGCTCTCCAGCCAGCTAAGTCTATGGATGTATGTAGCTAAAGCTTGTACTGCAGACACCAGTGGGTAGTGCAATTTGAAGTACTTCTATTCATGACCCCTTCTTATCATCATAATATAATAACTTTAAGAAGCAGAAACATATGACCAAATCACTAAAATAAAAGCAGTGATTCTTCTGTCTTTTCTCACACTCACTCACTTACTCTCTCCCAATTCAAGGTCTCTTTATCTATATTACTACTATATATCACTGGCTTTCTAACTTTAAGAAGCATATGACTATGTCAGAAAAGTCTTGTGTGTTTTTTTAAATTTGGCTATAATTAAGGGATCCAATCCATGTTATTAATTACTCTATTGATTGATCATCACCTCTTTTAAGCTTTTTTGTTTTCACTATGGTAAAAAGTAATCCATCAAAAGATTATGATTTTAAAGAGGCATTGCATTTCAATGCTTATGAGGATTGCAACCATTATCTTGAATCAAAGTACATTAATTCTTAATAAATTGAGATAATATAGTCAGGTAATAACGA
>JAIUZE010004864.1:0-66820 GCA_022085475.1 Heliosperma pusillum
TATGCATGCTTTATGTTGTATTTCCTTCTATGTACGTTTAATGTGATATGGCTGGGAGAAACCCGGAGTAGTACTCCCCACTGAGTGTGGCGTTCATGTTTTTCATGAATGAACAGGTTGCTCGCATGGATGGCTTTTTGCTTTGACTATTTTGGGTTCGGGTGTGAGCTAGCGGGCGTTGTCCCGGGATGAATCACCTCTAGACGTTGTTTAGCTAGTTGCTAAATCTATTTCGAAAATACCCCATCTATTTCGAAAATACCCCATCTATTTCGAAAATACCCCATCTATTTTGTAAGATCACTTTTACATGTTAACCTTTTAGAGAGACTTCGTCTCTTGGTGTGGTATAGTTCGTACTTTAGTTTGTAATATATGACACTCCTCGTATTCTTTCCTTGCATGTATAAAAGTTTTTTTTTTAAACTTCATATTTCCGCTATATAATATCACATGCTTGTATGTTTTATCTTTCCGCATTCGCGAGGGTTGTCACAGTCATAACTAGAGTTCTAGACCTGAAAATGCAAAATTCCAAATGGGGGTGATAGCTTATCCTCTTACGGTTCCAACGGGATGTCACAAGCACAAAACAAGCAAGTAACGAAGGAGATATGATCATTTTACGAAAAGGGGTAAGTGCAGGAAAACTGCATTCGGTCGCGCGTAACGCCGCCTGCGCCACCACGATGCAGCCAGCGTCCTACGACGCAGCCAGCGTCCTACGACGCAGCCAGCGTCCTACGACGCAGCCAGCGTCCTACGACGCAGCCAGCGTCCCATGACGCAGCCTGCGTCCCACACGGGATTCAGGAACGATCAAAACCAACATGTTATCAACAACAAAAATCCTCATTTATCATCACAAACCATAAATTCTCATATCAATTAACAACTAACAACATCCATCAACAACAACACAAGTCCTAAGCATACTAACCATAATCTAAATACGATTACTAGCCTAGAAAACACATAGAACACGTAAATGATATCGAGTAACCCTTCACCGTTACCTTTTCGCGTCTTTAATCGATTTCTAGAAAGTCTCCACCTACAATTATATAACAAAAGATGAATATCATTCATCTTGAGAAAGACGGATAATTTAAAAAGCGAAAAAGACGGTAATTTTGTTACCAATACGGATAGAGGAAGATGAGAGGAAAGGAATAAGACGAACTTACGTGAATTTGAGCGAGAAACGAATGAGATATGACGATTCTAAGCTTGGATCAAATATGGAGGCAAGGGTTTTGGGTTTCTTAGAGAAGAAGGAAAGTTTGAGTTGTGTTGTGTTTGTGTGAGGGAGTTAGGGTTTAGGAGGGAGTATATGAGGGAAAAAGTCAACGAAAGTCAAATACGACTTAAGACGGGATTAACCTGAAATCTCGCGAAACATCCAAATACGAACTCGGAAATTCTAAATTCTACTCGAAAAATTAAATTCCAAAATAAAACTAAAATTCGCTGAAAAGTATTCGTAAAAATATTTTACTTATAAAAATAGGGTACATTTGCGGGTGTTACATTGAGGTTGATCAGTTTTTCCCTAAACAGATTGTTTTTTAGGATGAGAAGGGACAAGAGATAACTCTGGAAGTGGAATATAATTGGATCCCAGTAACATCTCAGAGCTGCAAAGGCATGGGACATACTATGGAGGTCTGTAGGAAGCATAGGGGTCCTATGCTCTCTAAACCAGTGTCAGGCCCTGTAAGGCAAGTATGGAAAAGGAAGGAGGAGGTTGAGAAGATCCCTGAACAGCAGAAATTTCCCAGTTTACAGAAGAGTTTAGGGATAGTCAGTGCGCAGAGGACTTTCATGAAAGAGAAGGATATTGGTGGAGCAGTGACTACACCAGATAATACTCCTGCAACTATGAGTTATAGTTCTTTGCTGACCCCTGCTAGGGTCATTACTAGGCTTACTAGGCATGAGACAAGGATACCTGATAGACAACAGAGTGGCTTTGTATTGTAATTTAATAGTGCTTTGGGGAAAGAGTCTACAATGGTTGATAGAGGTGGAGGGGATGATAATCCCCCATCTCATCATGACTAGATTTGGAGTATGTAATATAAGGGGCTTGAATAATGAGCTTAAGCAGAAATACATTAAATGGTATCTTCATCAGGCTGGTGTTGAGATATTTGGGCTCCTTGAGACAAGAGTGAAATCCTTGTCTCTATATAAAGTAGCAGGAAATGTTTGTTGTGGATGGTCTTATGTCACTAACCATAGTCATCATGATGGTGGGAGAATTTGGGTGTTATGGAAGAACCAGGGGGTAAATGTGGTTGTTATGGAGATGACTTCTTAGCTGATTCACCTCAAGGTTCAGCAGTTGAGCAATAATAGGTCATACTATATTACCTTTGTCTATGGGCTGAATAAAATTGAAGAACGAGTTCCTCTTTGGAATGATCTAATGAGAATAAATATTGTGGAACCTTGGATCATTCTAGGGGATTTTAATAACGTGTTGCATTCTAGTGAGAATATTGGTTTGCCAGTCAAGGATTCTGAGACAATGCCTTTTCAAAATACTATAAATAATTGTGATCTGAGTGATATAAAGACCTTGGGGGCTTTCTTTACTTGGAACAACAAACAACCTAGTGGAACTAGAGTCTTTAGTAGAATTGATAGGGTTTTGGTTAATGATGGATGGATGGATTAACTTTAGACCTAATGCTTATGCTTTTTATGGCCCTGAAGGAGACTATGATCATTGTCCTTGCCTGATTGAGGAAGGAGGTATGACTTATGTTGTTAAGAAACCTTTTAAGTTCTTTAACATGTGGAGTAAAGTAAAGGAATATCAAGAGGTAGTGAGAAGAGGGTGGTCTAGAGCGCGTGTGGGATCCCCTATGTTTAGAGTGGTCTTTAAACTAAAGCATCTTATACCTCTTCTTAAGAATTTGAACAAGGAGCTTTTCCCAGATATAGAGAGGAATGGTGAAGTGGCTTATGTCCTGCTAATGAACTGCCAGAGAGAGCTTCAACAAGATCCTTATAACTCTACTCTCATGGATAAAGAATACCAAATCAGAAGTAGTTATAAGATGCTTGCAAAGGCAAGGAGGACTATTTAAGGCAAAAAGCTAAGTGTCAATGGGCAAAAGATGGTGACACTAATTCTTCCATGTTTCATAAAGTCGTCAAGCAAAGACAGATTCAGAATAAGCTTTTTAGAATTGAAGGCATAAATGGTGATACTTTTGATAAACCTGATGACATTCAGAAGGCATTTGAAGAATACTATCAGGCTCTCTTGGGTTCATGTGCTGATACCTCTGACTTCTATCCACATATTATGAGGGGAGGTCCTAGAGTTGAGCAGGAGGACTGGGAGGATCTGTGCAATATTCCCACTGATGCTGAAGTTAAGAAGATTGTGGATTCAATACCTGATGAGAAGAGTCCTGGCCCGGATGGTTATACCAGTTGCTTCTTTAAGACTAGTTGGGGGATCATTCGTGAGGATGTCTGTAAGGCAATCCAAGATTTCTTCAGATCAGGTAAGATGCTCAAGCAACTTAATACTACTAATGCGGTGCTGATTCCTAAAACGGAAAACCCCATAAATGTTAAGGACTTCAGACCTATAGCTTGTTGTAATACACTTTACAAAATCATTTCCAAGTTGCTGTGTGATAGACTCTCTAAGGTGCTCCCTAAAATTGTCAGTCCTTCCCAATTTGATTTCATTAAAGGAAGAAGCATCATGGGTAATATTCTTATAAGCCAGGACTTGGTCAGGCTCTATAATAGGGCTAATCCATCTCCAAGATGCCTGCTAAAGGTGGACTTGAGGAAGGCCTATTACTCTATTGAATGAGGTTTTGTAATGAAAATCCTCTAGAGTATGAACTTTCCTGAAAGGTTTTTGAATCTGCTTATGCAGTGCATAACTACCACTTCCTATTCCATTGTGCTAAATGGTAACTCTTATGGGTTTTTCCAGGGGAAGAGAGGTCTGAGACAGGGAGATCCCCTTTCTCCACTTCTCTTTACTCTTAGTATAGAGTATTTGAGCAATTTTAAATATGATTAGTAAGATGCCTGGTTTTAAATTTCATCACTTATGTAAAGGCCTTAATCTTAGTCATTTAATGTTTGCTGATGATTTACTCATTTTTTGTAAGGGTGATATTAAATCTATCTTTATGATTGTAGAGGGTTTTAATATTTTCTCTAAGGCTCCTGGCCTTCAGATTAATAATGATAAATCTGACTTGATCATTAAAGGGGTTGATAGGGAGACTGAGGACTTCATTTTTTCTCATAATGGTTTTGCTAAGGGAAGCTTACCTTTTAAGTACCTTGGAGTGAACATCTCTCACAAGAGATTGTCTAAGAATGATTGTAACATGTTGGTTGAGAGGATGACTGCTAGGATAAAGGGGTGGAACAGGAGGAAAATTTCTTACACAGGTAGACTTACATTGGTGAAATCTGTGCTGAGTACTATTCATAACTATAGGGCACATATATTCATCCTCCCTGTGGGTGTCCTAGACAATCTTAAGGCTCTTTGTAGGAATTTTCTTTGGAAGGGGAGGACACCTATTCAAAGGCTCATCTTGTATCCTGGAATGTCTTATGTAAGAGTAAAGAGGAGGGTGGTTTGGGCATTTATGATAGTAAAACCTGGAATGTTGCTGCTGTTGGGAAACTATCTTGGTTGATTCTTCTTAAGAAAGATCACCTTTGGATTAAATGGATAGATAAGATGTACTTGAAAGGGAGAAATTGGCTCACTTATGCTTCTAGTAGCTTGAGTTCATGGGCTTGGAGGAAGATTTGTGGAGTCAAGGATGCTTTCAAAGAGGGATTCCAAGCAGGAGAGTGGCAGGAGGATGAGGGGTATACTATTTTGAAAGGCTATAATTGGTTGTCTGCTAATTCCAACATTATGGTGCCTTGGTATTTCATTACATGGAGTAGACTAAACATTCCAAAGCATAGCTTCATATACTGGTTAGCTATCAGAGGAAGACTCCTTACTTTAGATAGAATGCAGAGAAGAGGATATATAGGGAGCCTCATTTGCTTTCTGTGTGGTTATACTGTTGAAGATCATCAGCATTTTTTTCAGGAATGTTGCTTTGCCAGGAAGTGCTATGAGTGTCTGGATGACTGGACTCAAATTAGACCTAATGGTGGTCAGACACCTACTGATTTGGCAAGGATAAGGATGAATACTGGATTCATCAGGAAGATTTATTGGTCACTGGTTGTTGCTGTTTACTACGGCATTTGGATGAGCAGAAACAAGTGTAGATTGGAAGCTTATGTGATCAAACCTGAGCAGATAATTCAAGGGGTTAGAGGGCAAGCAATGATGAGGTTTATGTAGTTGGAGCTCGGGAACCTTAAACAGGAAGAGTCTTATTGGTGCAGGAATAGAAATCTACTGTAATTGAAGTTATGAGCCATGTAGTGATATAGTCTTTTATGTTGTTGGCCTTAGATGTAATAGAATATTTGTATTGTGTGGCCAAGTGCCTTATTAATCAAAGTTTACATTTGCACCAAAAAAAAAAAAGAAAATATCCCCAAGTTGCATTGTAGTTGGAACAAAATAAGTAGCAATAGTCCCTTCCACCAAGTGTTCTTCTACAAAATGACAATCGATCTCGATATGTTTTGTCCCGTCGTGAAAAACAGGATATTTTCGCAATGTGTAAGGCTGCTTGATTGTCACAGTATAACCGTATAGGTCGACTATGGTGCACTCCCAACGAGGCCAAAAAGGTTTTCAACCAAATTAGCTCACTTGTTGATGCCGCCATAGCACGATATTCTGCTATAGCCGTCGAACACGATATAGTGACCTGCTTCTTGGTCTTCCAAGATATCAGTGATCCTCCAAGACTAACAAAACAACCGGTTAGAGACCGTCTTGTCATAGAACAAGCACCCCAATCGGAATACGAGTAGCCCGTTAATTCCAGTCCTCTTCCTCTCGCTATCACTATCCCTTGATCAATGGAACCTTTCATGTATTTCACAACCCGAAGTGCGGCTTCCATATGCTTTCTCTTTGGTGCTTGCAAAATTTACGAAAGGATGTGTAGGGAGTATACTAGTATTTGGCGTGTGATGGTCAGATAGTTTAAATGCACAATAAATCGTTTGTACTTGCACACGCCCCGTAATACATCCTCTTCCGCCATGGCTAACTTATGTCGTTGTTCCATTGGAAAATCCACAAATTTAGCTCATCTCATTTCCGATTCCTTCAGAATATCAAGGGCATACTTCCGTTGACTAAGGAAGAGTCCTTTAGCTCCATGTGCTACTACAATGCCTAGGAAAAAATTTATTTTACCCAACTCTTTTATTCCAAAATTCCCGTCCAGAAACGCGTTAAAATCTCAACATCCCTTCATTGAATTACCAATTAAAATCATATCGTCTACATAACCAGGACGACGAAGAAAATACCATGTTTGTTGTAGGTAAACAACGAATAGTCGGCCAAAGATGGAAATAAGCCATATTCCTTCAGTGAAGTTGCTAAGTTATGAACCACATTCTAGAAGCTTGTTTCAGTCCATAAATGGACATCAAGAATTGGCAAGCCTTATTCCTTCCAATTACTTCATACCCGGGAGGTTTCTTCATATATACTTCATGTAAGTCACCGTGCAAAAGGCGTTTATTCATGTCCAATTCTAACATAATCCATCCTTTATTCACGACTAAAGCAAGCAAACAACGAACGTTAACCATTTTATCAAACAGGCGGAAAACACTCGTGATTATGAATACCTTCAATCTAAGTATACCCCTGCGCCACTAATCTGGCCTTATAGTGCTCTATACTTTCATCCGCCCTAAATTTTGTCTTATAAACCCATTTACATCCAATTGGCTTCTTCCCATTTGGCATATTTACAATTTCCCAATTTTTATTTTCTTCCAACACATTGATTTCTTTGTTCATCGCTTCTTTCCATCTTTGATCACTACATGTATGGATTCGGGTTTATTCTTAGAGTCAAGTACCACTTTAACCGCATCAACCCAATTATCATAATTTTCGCCATTAAAAAGAGACTGAGTAATCATAATACCTGGATTGTCTGAAGGGTGAAGGAACAAGGGAGATGATTGCGGAATCGAGCCCATCTTCTTCTTCTCGTTTTTCTTATTTTCTTTGCCTCCTGTCACGTTCTGCCTTCCCATGTTTTATTTTTCTAACCCTAGGTCTAATACCATGAGAAACCAAGAATCAATCAAAATATTTCTCACTTATTCAATCGATAATTTGTACAAGGCTATTGATACTAAAGCTACAACTAATATTATATTATATAATCATGTATCCTAATTAATATATGGAAAGGAAATATTTACACAATATTGCCATAAATTGTCGAACAAATTTTGGTAGAACCACTTTCTTTAGGGAAATAGTAAGGGTGTTCATGAAAGAATGAAAGAGGTGATTGAAAGGGTATGTAGTTCATTCCAGCAAAGATGTAGTTCATTAGATTAACAAGATTTACACAGAAGGTGTGAGGGAGGGGAGTCGACGCCAGGGGTGAAGAAAACTAGGTTTTTCGGTACTTTTTGGTGAGGTGCGTTTGTTGCCGGGTATGGTGGATGCCATACAAGAGTTTACGAATGAAAAGCACTAACAATTATGGCTAGTTATTGTATAAAATACTCATTTAATAAATTAAATTAACAAATGTTTAACTTTTGTTATGAAGTGTAGTGATTAAGGGGGAGTTTGTTTTGTGTGAGGATATGGATTTGAAATAAGGCTATCAATCTCACACCCACCCCTCCTTATGTATGCTAAACCATACCTCACTGGTTTGATGTTTACAGTTTTCTTGCGCGTTATATTTGAAGGTATTCCATCAATGATGTCTTGAATTCTTAGTTAGAATGTAGAGTGTGAAAGTATTCCTTAGCTATGGCAATATAGGAGTATTAAACCCCTATATTTGTCAAACAAACACTTACGTGTTGTTTTGTTCATTAAGGTATTAGATATTCGTAAAATATTTTCATTAATCGGAATTAAGTTCTTACATTGAATTCATGTGAATTTGGGAAACTTGTTTGGTTACCTATGTAGCAATATAATTCTACTGGAACTTACATTTACCCAAGGGGCAGTAGGTACGCCAATTCCTTCATCATGTAGGCATTAAAAGGAAAATAGAATTCCTCCATTTTGCTAAAAATATAACCAAATAAGTCATGATATTTAAATTTATAGGCTTTTCGTATGCCTACGTTTTATTTATGACAACCAAACAACTCCTTAGTATGGGTTTAGCTCATTCCAAACTCAAACATCATACCTATATGCAGAGACGAAGCTACGCCTGGGCCGCAGGGGCCTTGGCCCGGGCTAGCTTTTGAAGAATAAATACTGTATCAGTAGGCATGTAAGCAGAGAAGTCAGTGTGACATAGTGGTTGAGACATCCATCATCTAAACAATAGGTCATGTGTTCGACCCTCGTGAGCATCAAAAAGCTTTTTATTTTAGGTTTATTACTTATGTTTCTAGTTTTATTGATCATATAGGCTATTAATAACTCGCTCTATAAAATATATAGTAAATTTGTTGGAAAAAAAAAATTTAATCAATGCATCAATAATTAAACAAGAATAAATATAACTCGATAATTTGTATGTTTAAATATTAATTTAAAAAGCCTATCAAATATACATTGACGTAATGGTCTGAGACCCGTGATGAATGAGTATTATCGAAAAAATTAAATTCGGCCCTGGTTCTTATTTTGTCCTAGTTTCGTCCCTGCCTATATGAGTTGAAACAAACACGCCCCAGTACAGTTTAAGAATATAATGTAATTCCAGATAGACAAGGCTACAACACGAAAAGGTGGATAATTTATGGACAATATAGAAAAACTCACCCCCTAACTAATACAAGAATAGGAAAATCTCTAAATTTTTCAAACTAAAACACTTCAACATATAATTAGTCTAATCTTTGTATATGTTAGGCTACAAATGAGTGTTCTTTACTGAAATATTTTGAGGACTAAAACTTCAGAGTTTGTATTTTTGTACAAATATTTACCTTAAGGCTTTTTATGAAAAAATCTTTGTTGACTTTTTAAGCAAAAATTTATGACTACTAAATATGACATTAAAAGGAATTTACAAAATTATATCATTAGATTTGTACAAATAATAATTTCATTAAGAAAACAACATTGAAGTAATTTTATAGGTTTAATTTTTTTTTTCCTCAAATTAAGATTAGAGACTAAGATGTACAAATTAAATATAATAAACTGTTAATTTAAAATCTATAAATCATACACTTAAAGTAAATTTTATACATACCATATATGCATTGCACGAGATTTATACTAATATATTCGTTAATAACGCATTGCATTCACTTAAATTCATGACGAAAAGAATACCACAAAATTAAATCAACTATATGTAGGGCTTAGGCCTCGTTCTTTTCAACTAAATTTCAGTTGACTTCAGCCTACTTCAGTCAAGTTCAGCTTAATTTAAGTCAATTTTATTCGGGTCGGCTTTTTCCAGTTTTATTTTATTCAGCAATCTATTCAGTCTAGCTTTATTAAGCTCATTTCATTTCATTTCAAGTCACTTTATCTCAGTATTCAATTTAAAAGAATATGGCCTTATTGGCAAAAGTTTAGTTTATTGTTGTTCCAGAATCTTGAGAATTTGTGTTATTTAGTTCCCTGATTTTCATTACCAAGTTCAAATTTACAATTAATTATAGTTAAACAAAAGGTGGTTAGATGGTGTTACGGTATCTTTTTTTTTTATAATATCTACTTATGTTTTTCATTTAGTTATATAATTAAAATGTTATTTAGTTATATAATTTACATGTTAAGGTAGCTTTTATTACAGTTTCCAGCTATACGCCCTACTATTTATCTATATATTTTATCATTTACTCCTATAAATCTATTACTTAACTTTATCCCAAACTTTTGAGTAAAATTTGGCTTGATTGTTATATTTTTTGAAATGATTTGATTGTGACATCATAATTTAAAAATTTAGTTGAAGTTTCATTAAAAATTAGAAAATTGACATTTTGATATAGTGGTCCTTATGCTTATATTTTTCATAACGACAGGTACATATGAAATTTGTACAATGAAAAATATACGTAGCCCAACATACTATACCATTTATAATGACGATTACAATGGTTAATAAACCTATCTGTCACACACGTCATTAAAAGTATCATCTCAATTGTTCAACAGGTGTGTGTAGTGCAATACCCACTTTTATCTTCCTTGTCATTCATATCCCTAAATTGAGCAAAATATTCGATTATCCTTTCAAAACAATATCCACTCTTAATCTTATCCAAAACTTTGGATGCCCATTTTGAAAGGTCATCAAATTTACCCTCTTCAATTTCGCAACTTATTCATACAACCTTCTACAAGGGGATCCATGCATCAATCTAATATAGTATTGAAAATGACGTCTTATTAAATTTGACAAAATGTACACAATAATATATCATTCATCGTACCATCATACGAAGAAACCTAAAAGCATTAATCTTTTATAATTCTTCAACGTTTCATATAAAGAGATAAAATGTACATGTACACAAATGAAAAGTAACTCCTTTAAAAAGGATAGGCAAACGTTATTTGAACTATACAATTACTAAATATTTTGATATTAAATGAAAAATGAGCCTTATCATCGCCAAACTTGATAAATGGTAGCTCATAGTTGATGATAATAAAAGTAAAAGATTTTTGTGTTGAGCGAGTTTCTTTTTTGTTTTAGGTAAAAAAAAAATACACAAGGACATTAGGATATACAAGGATGGGAGAAATCAAATGAGGGACCTAATGTTTATCACTTTATGAAACATATAAAAGAAATTAAGATTTGTCAACGGTTAGACTCTAAAAGGCAAGTTTACGAAACACATAAAAGAAAGTAAGATAGGTGAATGGGAAGTTAATATAATATAGAACTATTTGTAGAGTTATGGTACAACTTGTGGTATATATTTTATGAGCTTTATAATAACACAAATTTTCATTTGTGACGGACACTATTCGTCGCAAGCTTAAGACGGATACCATATTCTCTCACAAAATACCCATCAAGGGTGAGTGGAGAAGCACATGGGGGGTGTCCACCTTGTCCCCTCTACCCATTTCCTCTCACAAAATACCCGTCGCAAGATCCGATCCGTCGCAAGCAAGACCTACTGTTATAATAAAGCTTTTAAGTTTATTTGTAAGTGTGATTTTTAATGTAAAGATTTCGAGCTCTTTGAAACATTAAGATCAAAAACTTACCATGAAACTAAAATATAATACATCTAACATCAATTAGTTTTTATTATTGATGTCCAAAGATTAAAGTTAGAACATAGAAATGCTAAATGCTTATGAAAATACACATAAGCTGAGTTAAATTTGAAAGGTTGTACAATGATATTGTACATATGGAAGTATAGTCCTTTATCAGCTTATCGGACGAGTATAAGTTTTGAATATTAATGTCACTGATTGAATCGAATATCCAACTTATGTGTCCTACCTACATGTGCACTTAGATCATGTCAATAACTAGCATTTTCAGAAAAATGGGGGTTCATATGAATGGTATCCATATCTATATCCATATCCAAATCCAAAATTTATAAATACTCACGTCTTCCCATCTCTCTCTCAACTACACTTCCCTGCCCACAACAAATACAGATCTTCCAAACAAAATGGCGAAATGGGAATCCTTCATTTTCACTAAACTAACTCTAATTCTAAGCTTCGCTGTTATAGCTCTTAGCAGCAACAATGACGATTTCCACTTGTTCTACTTTGTTCAACAGGTAATTCATTTCTCATCATTTTTACATCTGACGTACGATTATGATATCATAGTACTCTACATAACACTACTGTATTAAATGTGTGACTTTAATTTACACTTGTAATTTTAATAATTGAAATATACTACAGTGGCTAGGATCATACTGTGATCAAAATGGGGAAAAGTGCTGTTACCCTGTAACAGGAAAACCAGCAGCTGACTTCACAATCTATGGACTTTGGCCTTACTACAATGATGGCAGCTTTCCTTACAATTGTGGCGGCGATAATTATAATGAAGCTCTGGTAACTTTTTCTTACTTAATTACTTGAGTTACTTCCCTATTATTCAATTTGGACGTGGAATCTGACGGAAACCATTCATATGCAGATTAAGCCAATGCAGGATAGACTAAGAAAGGAGTGGCCTTCAGCTACATGCCCCGACATAGGAAGGAAGTTCTGGGTTCATGAATGGAATAAACACGGAACTTGCTCAAAATCGGTCTTAGATGAAATCCCTTACTTTCAAGCGGCGCTAAACCTCAAATACAAGATTAAGCTTTTACAAGCCCTCGAAGCAGCTGGGATTACACCCAACAATCAATTTTACTCCCTAAAGTCTGTCAAGAAAGCGATAGCTGAAGCAACCGGGTTCCACCCATGGGTCGACTGTAACCACAATGCTCAAGGGACTAGCCAGATTTGGCAAGTATCCATGTGCGTCGATAGAAGTGGTACTAAACTCCAGGACTGCCCTTTCATTCCCAAGGGGCGTGGTGCTTGTGAGCCTGATGTCAAGTTTCCTTCTTTCTAAGTTGGACTGCTTAGTTAATGAGCTAAGTGTGGTATCTAGCATGCAATTTTAGTGTTACATTTATCTACTTAATTAACGTGTTTGTATTAGCTAAGCAGCAACTTTAGTAGTATCTCTATGTTGCTGCATTGAAGACCTGGAGTTTCTTATCTTTACAATATTTCAGGGTCTTATACCTTATATGTGCAGCTATTATCCTTCATGTGGCCCAATATGCCAAAGTCTATATAAGATTTTGGTTAAATGTTGCTAATTAATTGCATTCCGATCGAGCAGCTAGGTGAAATTGATTATCACATTTGCTATGCAAGCAAGAATGTTGGGAAAAAGTTGTATTTTCCTTTTTTGTGTAATTGCAATGGAGATTAAAAATAAAGTACAATCCAAAAATAATTTCACTATAATATATAGTAGCATTACATAAGTCGTCCCCTGAAAAAGGTGGATATCAATATGCCTTACAAATTATATATTATGAATTAATAATTATTTATTGTACTTAATTACACCTTAGCATCTGTTATTTATAATGAACATGGAAATTCAGTTAATGACTCCTACGCGAATGTTTCTAATTCACTCATTCAATGGAGATGATGCTTTATTTATGAAACTAATCCTGCTTTCTACATCTTCTATATTTTGGTAATACTAATTTCATTAATCCTCCATAATTAGGAAGGATACCCAACAAATGTCCCATTTTTCAACTTAATTAGGAGGGTATTAGCACACATGTACCATCACAACAGTCTTCGAACTTCTTAGTTATAATGACTTTCATCATCATGTTCGACCAATTATTATCGGTGTGAACTTTATCAAGTTGTACCCGCTTTGTTTTGATAACTTATTAGATCCAATGATAGCGGGTATCAATATGGTTTAATCTTGAATGATAGGCTGAATTTTTAGCGAAGTGAATAGTGCTTTGAATATCACAAAGTAAAACATATTCGTCTTGGTTTTCACCAAGTTCTAGAAAGAAATTCTTTAGCCATAACATTTCCTTTCAAGCTTTGGCGGCTGCGATATAAACAGCCTCTCTACTTGACAACATAACACATTCTTGTAGTTTAGACTGCCAAGATATAATCTCCCCCTACAAAAGTAGTAAAATAGCGTGATGTCGATTTTTATAGTCGACATCGCCTGCCATGTCGACATTACAATAACCTTTGAGTAGAGATATTTAAATATACACTTAACAACGGCCCAATGGTCCTTTCCAGGATCAGACTAATGACGACTGACTACACCGACTGCTAAAGCAATGTCGGGTCTTGTACATATCGTCAATTAAACTGCTAACAACGGAAGAATAAAGGACATTCTGTATCTTGAGTCTTTCATTTGCACCAAATAGACTTTGCATTTTGCTAAGTTTGATATGTCAAGGAAGTGGCATACTAACTGGCTTGGCGTTGTTTATCTTGAATTTCCATGGAATTTCTCATTATATATCTCTTGAAATTTTCATAAGAGTTTCTTCTCTCGGTCACGAATAACTTTTATCCCACTTGCATACCTCTTTATGAATACAAAATGATCAGTTTGTGTTTTGATATAACCATGCCTGGTCATGAAGGAATCAAATTTATTATACCATTGACACGGTGCTTGCTTTAAACCATAAATACTTTTTGTTAAGACGACATACGATAGTTTCTTTACCGGGCTATTCGAATCCTCCAGGTTGCTCCATATAAAACTCCTCGTCAAGATCTCCATATAAGAATGCGGTTTTAACATCGAGTTTATCAGTCTCCAAATCTAGACTAGCAGCTAGACCTATTACTACTCGGGTCTATGACATTTTCGCTAGTAAGGAATATATTTCATCAATGTCTATACCTTTCTTCTGATTATATCCTTTTACAAAAATGCGAGCCTTATACCTTGGTTTAGGCATATTCTCTTCATTTTTAGATTAAATACCCATTTACATCTTAGTGCTCGCTTTGCCTTTGGCAACTCCACAAGATCATACGTATAATTTTCATGCAAGGATTTCATCTCTTCTTGCATAGCTTTTTCCCATTCTTCTTTATGATTACTTACCATAACTTCTCCAAAATGTTGAGGCTCCCCCACATCAGTGATGAATTTATATTCTTCTTCGGAGTAACTTGTTGAAGGACGTCTCTCTCTAGTACAATGGCGTAAATGAGGTTGTTCTAAAGCATTTGTTTCCTCGATCACATTTTCATATGGATGAGGCTATTAATTTTCAATCGGTTGTACAATGTTCTCATCGTGATTTCGGTCTTGCTCTTCTCCCCCTAAACCTGTAATACTTCGCATTCTATTTATCAGGTACTCGGTCGAGTATAGTGCACTCGATTGAGTGAAGGTATGTGCTCGGCCGAGTAGGTGTGATTAGGCCGAGTAGTCGAGTCAGTGGCTTAGGAAGCTCTCGGCCTAGGTGGAGAGGCCGTCGATGAAGCTTCTTCCCTTTCCGTCTGACTTGAGTAGCCTAGGTCGGTGGGACTGGCTTACTTCTAGATTTGCGGTCATCACCGGCTACATGAGGGCCATGGTTAGACCATAGCTGAAGGAGAAGGGGACTTCTCCTGCTACTGTTTGTCCTGGTCTCTTGTTCGAGGTATGGACCTTTCTTTTTGCATTTATTAAAGGATCAATAAACTATTTTGCATTTGATCGAAAGATCGATATTTCATATTGTTGTTGAACGATTATTATCTTGTTTGCAGGCGTGGGTGTACTCCTATTTTACGGGCTTCGCGCCCAAGAGGACGGAGCCGGAGCTGAGGGAGTACCCATTCGTGAGGGACTAGGTGGTGTGTCGTAGGAAGAATTAGCGTTCTTCTTACGATATCTGTCGGAGGGGCGTGAACGCCCTGCAGTTGGATCACGTAAGTATCTTTGATTCCTTATTTTTTGTCTTTTATTTGGAAATGATCACATGGATGACCCTTTCGCTTCTAGAAAATATCATAGGAATGACCTCCTTGTTTTCTTCTTTTTAATGGGTTCCCAAACCTTGGGGGGAACTACTAGGATGCTCCGGCTTTCGTAGCCGAGGTCTTGCGTCCTAGGAGCTCTAATCGGTTTTTGCTGAGGACGCCAATGGGAACTGTGTGGTACCTGGGCGAGCTCTAATCGGTTATTGCTCTCGTGACACCTTCACAGTCCTCATCGATCCTCCTTTTTGCTCCTTATTGTATCTTCATGTATTTTGAAATGAGGCATTTCTTTACAGAGAGACTTGGAGCGGGAGTTGGTGGAGTCCCAAGAGGAGACGGCTCGTCTATTGAGGGAGCTGGAGGCTAGGGATGCTGAGATCGCCGCTCTCAAGTTGACCGTAGCCATGCTGAGTGGCGATGAGGATTAGTTGCCCTCTGCTTTGCTGTTGACTTGTGTATTTTGACTTGTTTTCGTATATTTTGATTTGTCTCGGCATGTAGCGTTGTGGAGGGTGGCCAATCGCCTCCAAGCCACGACCGTCGAGGCGCTCTCGGGTGGTCGGGATCGACAGGTATGAACCTCTTTTTCCTCCTTATTGTATCTTCATGTATTTTGAAATGAAATGATTGAAATGAGGCATTTTTTTACAGAGAGACTTGGAGCGGAAGCTGGTGGAGTCCCGAGAGGACACGGCTCGTCTATTGAGGGAGCTGGAGGCTAGGGATGCTGAGATCGCCGCTCTCAAGGTGACCGTAGCCATGCTGGGTGGCGATGAGGATTAGCTGCCCTCTACTTTGCTGTTAACTTGTATATTTTGACTTGTTTTTGTATATTTTGTTTTTGTCTCGGGCGAAAAGCCCTCAGCTTTGGATTATTTGGATTTTACTTTGGGCGAGAGCCCCCAGTTTGATGTACATACCTCTTTTGAGTACCTCTGTTGTTGGGTATTTTTAGTTCCTGCAGGTTACTCTAAAAAACAGGTTTGATAGATGACGGTTTATGCCGTCATGCTGCTGAAAAATCACATAGAACACACATAATTTACATGTAGCATATTGGTAGCCTAAATTGGCGCGAAACGAAAATGGAATGTGCAAAAAATGCGCAAAAAATGACCGGATGGTAGGGAGGGTTACCCCTTAAAAAAAGAAATTTTAAAGAAATGTAAGTATACAATGAAATTGTAGAAAATGTCCAGAAATCATTCCCTAAAAAAATGAAATGAAAGAAAATGAATAAGGGTGCTCGTTTGGCGGCAATGTCGATTTCCGCCTCGAAAATCTAGCCTGACAAGGATTAAGAAATCCAATATCATGGAAATTCGGCGTATTACCAAATCCACATCCTATAGGAATAGGAAATTATAGTCGGACGTAAATTAGGAAAGATTCAAAGCTGGAAATCAGGACAAAGAACCTGGGGAAAAGGCGCAGCAAGATCTGTGATTCTGCAAAAGGGCGCAGCTCATGCTGCGTCAGTTCCTGGGTGAGTCCGTCCTCGACTGAAATTTGGATTAGCAATACTTGCATCTTTCCCGTCTTTCTGATTGCTATTTTCCTTTGTCTACGCAATCTCAGATTACATGAAACTTTCTGAGTACGTCTCTAGGTTTGAATCTAGACTTAGGCCCCTTAACCTAAAGCTAGCTCCCACATTTTTACCAGTATCATGGGATAGGATATACAACTATAGGAACTACTCCTAGTCCCTCCAATATTGTCGAATCCATGCTACTTTCATATGCATCATCAAATGATGCAATGTACTCCATTTCCGTTGTGAAATCCGCAATGATTAACTGTCTGGAACACTTCCAGTGGAAATATGACTTTTGTATTTGGAATTGTCACTCCTACTTGGAACCTTTCCAATAATCCTTTCTGCTTGGTACTCTTCCAACAGATAAATCTTCTATAAAACACAGCCAGTTCGTGATTTCAAATCACCTTGATCAGTTTGTAAGCTGAAGTTTGTTTAACCCTTTACACGCAACACTCTGTAAACTCCAAACATATGGAACATATCTTTAGTCCTTAGCAAGTACTTAGGGATGTTCTTTATGGCTATCAAGTGACTCTCACTTGGATTTGATTGCAAACGACTCGTCATGCTCAAAGCATGTGAAATGTCGGATTGAGCATACATCACAGCGTATATAATTGATCCCGCAGCGGAAGAAAAAGAAAAAAAAAGAATTAATTATCATGTGTTCAACTTCCTTGAACTAGTCAAAGATCTTATCAACATAAGAATTTTGACTTAATGCTAATATCCTTTTAGATTTATCTCCATAAATCCATATATCTAAGAGATGTATTCTACTTCTCCAAAATCTTCTATCATCTAAGATGATCAATATGTCTCCACATATAAGACTGATGAAAACCACATTACTCCCACTAAACTTCATGTATAAACATAATTCCTCGAGATGTCGAGAAATGCTTTATGACATGATTGACACACTAATTTCAACTCTTTAATGCTTACTTAAGACTTTCTCTTAAATTTGCACATTATCTTAGGATTGATTGGATTGATAAACCCTTTGGTTGATCTCAAATATTCAACCTCTTCTAGAATTACATTCAAGAAGACGGTTCTGGAGATCCAATTGCCATCATACTATTATGATATGCTGTAATATCTAACTATTTTTGAATGCATCAAAGCATTGCAATTAGTGCAAACACTTTACCTACCAATTTATCTTTGAAAACATTTTAATGTTCATCCATGCAGATTTCGATCTTAAAAATCAATTTACACTGAAGAGGTCGTACTTCTTCAAGTAAAATTTACCAGGTCACATACATGACCATCGTGCATGAAGTCAATTACGAATCGCATGACTATAAGCCATAACATAAAGTTGGGACTAGAAACAGTCTTTTAAAATTCACAAGTGAGTCACTTTCTAAAAGTAATACGAATTTATCACTATCAAAGAGTGAAAAAATTCTACCTGACCTCCAAGGTTCCGAAGAAACAACTACTGAACAAGCAATGAGGATTATTGCTTGTTCAGTTTGTGGCTATTGAAACATTTTCTCCCACTCGGTCTTATATTATCAAGAAATAATCGGTTCTTTTTTATTGAAAGACAGTATCACGAGACACAAAAGCTTTGTTCTTGTGATCAATGTAGGATTATTGAGCACTTGTTTCATTCGAATAACTTACAAATTTAGGTACGCTACCTATCCATATCGTATATGAAATAAAATTCGACAGTTTTAAATGTGCTTTGATATGGTGGGAAAAGAAATAGCAGACAAAATAATAAAAGCCCAAGGTTAGTCAAGTGGCTTAGTGTGACTTGACAAAGACAAAACCATATCGTATAAGGTTCTATTTCTCTATTCAACAATACCTTATCTCATAATGTATGTTAGATAAGTTAACTCGTGAAACTATTTCACAATGGTTTTGGTGAAAATCAAAGTCAATACTTAGATATTTCTATTTACGATTTAGTCGTAAGTCCTTGATCTAATACTCTTGGTGGTTAACTACTTCACATTGAAGCTCTTTGAATTTTTCAAAGATTTCCCTTAGCACCTCATTAAGTAGAAACAAACACAATATCTACTTAAATCGTCAGTAAATAAAGTCAAGTAGTCATAACCATCTCTGGTTGTGATTGTTATTGGACCACACATATCTTTATGTAATAGGGCCAATAACTCACTAGTTCGATTTCTTTTTCAATAAAAAGGGCACGAATCATCTTGCCTTGAATACAAGATTTCCACACACCATAAGATTCAAAATCAAATGGTGTAGGGATACTAGTCGATACTAGCCTCTTATGTGCTACACAATTCAGAATTAAGATTAGATTTGGGTCACCAATTTGAGCCTTTTACAATCTATATGACAAGTAATTTCTAATTTAGGTCTAGAATATAATTACCTTTGATTGGTATGAGATAACCATTGACCAAGTATAGGTATAAAAAGATACAACGCTTGTTCCATTCACAAAAGTGAAACAGTTGTGTCGTACACTAAAGTGGATACTATATTCTTTATTTAGAGGTCATGTACATAATAACTTTTATTAAAGTATACCTCTAATTACAAAACTAGATTGATCACATTAAAACTTTTATATGTCTCTATAGAAATAAAACTACAATAGTTATATTTCCCTTGTAGGTCGACATTTAATCATAGCTAGTCGTCGCACGAATCATTATTATATGCATTCAATACATTGATGAGAACCATAATAGGTATCAAATAACCAAAAATTGCATTTAGCAAAATAAATGTCGATCATATAGATATTATGGATGAAAGTACTTTTAGGTGTAGTACACCCAATTTCTTATTCTTCAGAAAACTTGGGGCATATTCCTTTTTAGTGTCCTACACTTTAATAATAGAATCATCAAAAGTTGGATTCGACATCTTGCTAGGGTTTGACCTTGCTATTCAAAATAGCCTTTCCTTTTGCCCTTGCCTTGTGCCAACGTCGTGCCAACCTACTCTTGAACCTCGTCCTATTCTTAACAATTAAGAATAAAACATCCCTCTTAGAGTTCCCACTCACCTTCATGAATCTCTATTTAGACAAGTAGATTAGAATTATTATGAAGACTATTCTTTATTTCATTCATGGTTTTATCTTCAAAAAGGATATATCTTTCATGAAGTGACTACGGTATTTGGTTAATCACAATTTCAAATAAATCGAGAAACCTAGTCGTCCCAACTGATTTGGCCTCTTTTGAGGTAAGCCTCGATAAGAAGCATTATGACGACATATCAAAAAATACAATTATTTTCTTTGGAGCAAAAATATTGATGTACCATTGTCATACGAAGACATCACAAAAAACCAAAACGTTTTTGACTAAGTGTGACTTATTCATATACTCTTCATAATAGACATTTGCAATGGTGAATATGAGGATCAATAGATAAATTTAATTTTGTCTTTAGCTATGGTTGTTTAAACGGAGATCTAAATCGCAATCAAAAATGCTATCGTATAAGTTTATGGAAACTCTTTTCCACGATTGAACGGATATACAAGTTTGTAGAAGAATAAAAATATTTGTCATTGCGCGAATAATACAAATACAACCGGAAAAATAACATTCATTGCTTATATATAATTCACTTGTAAAACAATTTTAACAAGTCACTCATATAATGACCCCTCACGAAATTATATAAGTGATTCCGACACCCGCATATTAGATAAAAAATGAACATGTTATGCCACTTTTATGTAATAAATGGTAAATCAACATTTTGACTAATTCTACCCCTAGAACTCTCGGTCGACGGAGTTCTACCAAATTCATCTCCTAGTCCCGGGATAACGCTTATCCTGTTGAGTCCAACCCAAATTAGGCGTGTGATCGCATCACCCTACTTACCCGAGGTAAAAAGGGTCCACGTTGTGGTTGCCCTAATGAACACGAGGTTCATAGGTGCTTTAATTGGTAAGACTTAATCTCAATTTCTTTTAATTTATGTGAGAGGTCACGTCAATTTAGTTATTAATTCCCTATAAGTGAACTAAATCGATGAATTTTGAATAACGTGGAATTGACAATCGAGAAATAAAAAATGCATGTTGGCGATTTTGGCACGAGCGAAAAACATAAAGCAAGCAAATAATAAATCCTAGTATGGCCACCTAGCTAATCTAATTAACTAGACGATTACAAAATCGGAAAACAACTCCTTGGCCCCTTGCCTCTTCATGGAGCACGCTTCAAAAAGGCACCGTCTTTTGGAACACCGACTTCGGGAATCTCCGTCTTCTTAATAATTAATTACAAAAAGATACAAATAAAATTCCTATTATAAATTTGATCTAGAAAATGAAATTAAGTTCTTACAAACGGCGATACGAGATCGCAAATAAAATTATAACCGAATCGGTATTCCCTTACATTACGGGTAATACCGATTAAAATAATATAGGCCATACTAGGTACAACTTGCATTAAAAATTAAATAAATGACATTCATTCATTCAAAAAAAACAACATAAATAAAATGCTATAAAATCATGCAAAAATCGCCCTTAATACTTATCATGCTCATTCTAGCTCAGTTTTATGGAATTTATCGATTTTTAACCATTAAAAATCAATAATCAACACTTAAATCGTATTTAAGCTCAAACATATTATCTAAACTGAGTTAGAACTAAAAATTAGTCCCCACTAATTTTGTTTGTATTTAATTAGTTTGAATTGATCGTATTTGCTAAATATAGATGTTTAATCACAACATTTATGAAATAAACCCAAAATAAAATATAAACATCATAAAATATTGAAAAAGAAATTTTGTACATTCAGGAACATTTCCAGGAACTCCAAAAACCAGAAAAATTTGCCCAAAATTTTGAATTAGTTTTAGGAACAAATAGAAGGTCTCCTTCTTGCTGCACCCAAAAATCCACCCAAATAATCTTAGCTTATTTTTAACTAGATAATAAGTAAGAAATAATATTACTAATATTATTGTATTACTACACTAGTAATATGTAGAGTATATTAGTTGCGACAAGCCTCACGATAGCAGAAATAAAACATAACAAGCATGCAATTTAAATAGCGGGAAATACGATATTTTTGAAACTTTTTACATGCTGAAGGAAGAGTACGAGGAATGTCAATTACATACCAACTAAAGTATAAAATACTACAAAGAGAAATAGTCTCTCAAAACGTAATCAAACATAAAAGTTGTTTAGTAAACTAGCTAAGAACGTCTATGGGTGAATCGTCAAGTCCAACGCTTACTAGCTCACACCCGAACCCAAAAACAAGCAAAGATCCAGCAAAGCAACCTGTTCATTCATGAAACATGAACGCCATAGTCAGTGGGGAGTAACTCCGAGTTCTCCCAGCCATATCACAAATAACATACTTCAACGGTAATAAACATGTAGAAGCATACTTATAAATATATGTGAATTACGAGAAGTATAAATAAGCATTTTAATGTATTAAGATATAGGCGCATGAAGTACAAAAATGTCAGCATCAGATTATAGATAGACTCGGGGAAGACACCCTTAGGCAACCGTATACTCACTAGGGCTTACATCTCACCGTTACTGGCATATACTTGATAAGATAGAGACTCGACATATAAACGACGGGAAGTCATCCATCGGTCACAAAAGGTCAATATATAGGCATCCATCCAAACATTCAATTATGGTAACATACTCTCTCACGGCTAATGACACCCACTAGCACCATGTACATAGTAAGTATGATCAATACACGTCCACGCGATAAACATTTCTCTGAACCATACACGATAAACATTTTGTATATGAAAGACTCATTTCCTCCCGGTAGGACGACGATAATTAAACGGTCCTAGTCTAAACCTGGCCAGACTCTCGGAATAAACGTGTTCCGATTCGACATGCGATAAACATTTCGCATCCAAGACTCGGTCAAACACAGAAGCCAAGTACCCCAAATTCGGTCACAACTACACGAAAGAGGCGGAAAGAGCACAAGAATCATAATCAAGCGGTAAGCTACATGCAATGACACCACCTTGCAAGGATACGCCATTTGTGGCCGGGTCGATCAACGCATTGCATTCACCTCCCAACAACGTCGGCATATCCCCACTAAAACATGCATACAAGCATTAAGGATACACCTCCTCGTTCCGACATTCCAGTCTAATGAGCAAGGGAGTGTAGCCGGAAAATCAGAGTTCATATCACTCAACGATTAGTGCTCAAATCAAAACATAGGTAGAATCGACTCAAAGGGGGACATATCAAAAACCGTCACGAAACATGCGATTTAAGCGAGTAGGATATCATATATTCTATACATGAATAATTAATGCTATTACGTAAATTTATACGATAAACGAACCGTACAAACTATTATATGTGAGAGCATAAGGAAAGAAATGGAAAAGGAACACAGGTGGTGCCAGCCGGTCAAGGTGACCGGCCGCCGGCTACCCGGCTGGCACTTCAGCTACCCGGCTGGCACTTGTAAGGTGGTGTCATTGCATGTAGCGTACCGCTTGATTAGGATTCTTGTGCTCTTTCCGCCTCTTTCGTGTAGTTGTGACCGAATTTGGGGTACTCGGCTTTTGTGTTTGACCGAGTCTTGGATGCGAAATGTTTATCGCATGTCGAATCGGAACACGTTTATTCCGAGAGTCTGGCCAGGTTTAGACTAGGACCGTATAATTATTGTCGTCCTACCGAAAGGAAATGAGTCTTTCATATACAAAACGTTTATCGTGTATTGTTCAGGGAAATGTTTATCCCGTGGACGTGTATTGATCATACTTGCTATGTACATGGTGCTAGTGCGTGTCATTAACCGTGAGAGAGTATGTTACCATAATCGAATGTTTGGATGGATGCCTATATGTTGACCTTTCTGACCGATGGATGACTTCCCGTGGTTTATATGTCGAGTCTCTATCTTATCAAGTATATGCCAGTAACGGTGAGATGTAAGCCCTAGTGAGTATATCGTTGCCTAAGGGTGTATTTCCCGAGTCTATATATAATATATTGAAATGCTTATTTATACTTATCGTAATTCACATATATTTATAAGTATGCTTCTACATGTTCATTACTGTTTAAGTATGTTATTTGTGATATGGTTTGGAGAACCCAGAGTTACTCCCCACTGACTGTGGCGTTCATGTTCCATGAATGAACAGGTTGCTTGGCTGGATCTTTGCTTGTCTTTGGGTTCGGGTATGAGCTAGCGAGCGTTGGACTTGATGATTCACCCATAGACGTTCTTAGCTAGTTTACTAAACAACTTCATGTGCCTATAGCTTAATACATTGAAATGCTTATTTATACTTATCGTAATTCACATATATTTATAAGTATGCTTCTACATGTTTCACTACTACAATTTATGGCTTCCAGAACACCCATTAGAGAACGGTCACACACGGAACCGGTCTATTTTGTACTTTAAGTTTAGGCGCGCACATAAAACTTCAATAGAGAACGGTTGTTTGTTCGAAGCGTTCTTGTATTATTAACAAAGAGCACGGTTTATTTGACCAACCGTCTTTATATTTCAACGAGACCGGTTAGTGGGTATAACCGTTCTCTTTTTAATTTCAACGAGACCGGTTAGTGGGTATAACCGTTCTCTTTTTAATTCATATGACTTATTTTTTATTTTTACTTAACACTTCTTTCTTCAATTCATCAAATACAAAACACACCCTAATACAAAACCTCCATAACTTCCCTGCTTCACACCCTAATTACCAAATTCGTTCCCTGCACCGCGCCCTAATTACCACCGCGCCCTAATCACCACCGCGCCCTAACTACCCTAATCACCACCGCGCCCTAATCACCAATTGTCCAGTTCAATTGGTTCCCCCTAGTCAACAACTCGCAGTAATTGTCGCACCGTTTCGATCGTTCGTACTCCGGCCACAACCACCTGCTTCTTCCGGGTAATTAATTGAATTTTGCTTTTTCATCATTCCTTTAATTTTTATTTAGGTGACTGCTTGAATTTTGCTTTAGTAATTGTCGCACCTGGTGTCTTCAATTTCATCTTCGGCACGGTTGTCTTTGCCTGGTTGCTTTCACCGTCTGCTCTAACTGGTTTCCTTCCCTATAATCGTGCAGTCCCATGGTTGTCCGGTCATCACCTAACGTTGCTTCTGGTTCTTCACGCCTTCGTCGTCGCCGATCGTCTTTGCTGCTGGTAATTCCTCTATGTTCAACATCTTGTTGTTGCTTATACTGGTTTTGTTCTTCAAATTTAGTTTATTGATTGTTCACCAATTGTTGTATTAGTCCTGCTTTACATTCAATCACTCACAAAAAATTAAATACCCTTTACATCAAGATACGACACCATTATATTGTCAATTAAAAGGTAAACATTGGAGCTATAAATCTCAAATCTTAAACCATGATACCCTATACAGTTTACAGTAACTTAAATATGATAGATTAACCCAATCTTAACAAATGAAATATGATAGATTAACAAATGACTGTTAGTTCTTTATGAAATATGATAGACAAGCACACTTTTATTAAAAAAAAAAACCACAGCAATTCTATAAAGATTAGATTACAAATACAACTACTTTTGCATAAACAAATCAATCAGATCATAAAACAACCTCACAATTCTAATTAAAGAGCTAACCTGCTAAAATCCATAGCCGGTGACAAAAATAAAATAAGATAGAGAGAGATTAGGGTTTCGATGAAATGAGTGACAGAAAGTAAGATAGTTTCTAGAGGAGGGTTTGTGTAATGTGTATGTTTCTGACTCTCTGGTATCTACTTTATATCAGTGTTGTGAGATTTTAAAAAATTTCAGGGCTTTTTGGGGGAAATTGTTTTGCGCCTTTTTTTTTCGAGAAAGGGCAACAATTACTTAAAATTTGTAGTCTATGAGAGGCGAAATGACTGCAATTCCTTAGGTCGTTGCCCAAACTGTAGACCATAGGCAACAAGAATCTATTCCGTTGCACAAACTCTAGCTTTCAATGACAAAATTAGGGTCGTTGCCCATATTAATATTATTGTGCAACAAGTTAAATATTTGTTGCCCCTATTAAATCTTTTTGTCGCCCAAAACAGGTTTTCTTGTAGTGTTGCTAAGTGAAGTGTTAGTGGATTATGTTGTAACTTTATCTTTGCATTGTTTATGTACTGGAGAATTTCCTTGTAATATTTTGTTTTTTTTTATTTATATATGATTACATAGATAACTATGGATCGTACATGGATGATGGATGGGAAAAGAGGTGATCCTCAATACGATGCCGGTTTAGCTGAATTTTATGAGTTTATTAGAAAGAATGTCAAAGACACGTCTAATATGGCATGCTCTTGTGATATGTGTTTGAATATTAAATATATTAGTTTTTCAGAAGTTAAAATCCATTTAGAAAAGAGTAATTTTAATCCAAAGTATAGATGTTGGATTTTTCATGGCGAGTCTAGAGTGGTACAAAGAATGGAAGAAGATAATGATGTTCAATTGGGAGAGATTGGGATTGAGGGGGAACCGTGTCCTATTGAAAAACGTAGTGACTCACTAGAAGATTCAAGTTGGGATATGAATTCTTTGGATATGAACTCTGTGTCAGGTGACGAGTTTGATGATGATGAGTTAGAAACAATATTAGGAGATGGGTTATGTAAAGAAGAAGTAAAAGAAGTTAATTATGACGAAGATCTCGATGATAAAGATGATATTTTAGGTGAAGATGACGATCCCAATGTTACCAATTTAGATGATATCACAAGCACTGTATTAGAGAAGATAAAAGATTCTGAAATGCCTTTGTATAAGAGTTGTAATAATTATACTAAATTGTCGGCAGTTGTTAAGCTATATAATTTGAAAGCAACAAATGGGTGGAGTGATAAAAGTTTTACCCACCTCCTCGAATTATTAAAAGACATGCTTCCAGAAGATAATGTTCTTCCTAATCGTACATATGTGGCAAAGAAGATACTTAGAGGAATAGGAATGAAATATGTGAAGATTCATGCATGTCCTAATGATTGTATATTATATCGCAAGGAATATGAGAGTCTCACTAATTGTCCAGTTTGTAATGAATGGCGATATAAAAAAAGGAGGGGATTCCAGCAAAGGTTTTGTGGTATTTTCCAATAATACCTAGGCTGAGACGACTCTTTGCGAATAAGGAAGATGCAAAGTTGTTAACATGGCATAAAACTGCAAAAGTTAATGATGGCAAATTGAGACACCCGGCTGATGGTTTAGAGTGGAAACATATTGATGTCAAGTATCCCGAATTCGGAAAAGAACCCAGAAATATTCGACTTGCATTGTCTACCGACGGGATGAATCCTTATGGGAATTTAAGTAGTCAACATAGTACTTGGCCTGTACTTTTAGCTATTTACAATTTACCTCCATATGTGTGCATGAAACGGAAGTATTTGATGTTGTCTTTGTTGATTTCTGGTCCTAAAGAACCGGGTAATGATAAGATGTTTACTTGGCTCCTCTTCTTGATGATTTGAGAACACTTTGGGATGAAGGGATAGAAGTATTTGATGCCTACCAAAATAGTGTTTTCAATTTGAAAGCAATGTTATTATGCACTATATCTGATTTTCTCGCATACGGTAATCTTTGTGGACATACTGTCTATGGGAAAGAGGCGTGTCCCTTGTGTGCAGAAGATGTTGATTCTTGTTATTTGAGGTTTTCTCGAAAACAAGCTTTCTTAGGATACCGTAAATTCTTGGATAAATATCATTCATATCGTAAGCAACAAAAATCGTTCAACGGAAAACCTGATCATCGTCCATGTCCAAAGATATTAAGCGGTCATGATGTATATCAAAGGGTGAGAGATATAAAAATCACATACGGGAAGAAGGGTTATAAATTAGCATCTCGTGGATATAAGATGATGTCTCCTCTTTTTGAGCGACTTCCATATTGGCGGGAGCTCTCGATAAGACATTGTTTGGATGTTATGCATATTGAAAAGAATGTTTGTGACAATATTATCAATACTCTCTTGAATGTCCCTAATAAGTCAAAAGACAATGCAGCGGCTAGGAAGGATATGGTTGATATGAAAATACGACCCGAGTTGGCCCCACAAGAGAAGGGACAACGAACTTATTTGCCCCCAGCTGCCCGTACACTTTCAAAAAAGGAGAAGATAGAGTTTTGTGAGTGCTTGCATGGGGTTAAAGTGCCAGAGGGATATTCTTCTAATATTAGTAGCCTCGTATCAATGCGGGATCTTAAGCTTAGCGGTCTAAAGTCTCACGATTGTCATACTTTGATGGAACAATTACTACCTGTGGCCATACCTTCCATTTTGCCTAAAAAGGTTCGATATGCCATAACCAAGTTCTGTTTTTTCTTTAATTCCATATGTAACAAAGTTATTAATTCGACAGAGTTAGAGGCTATGCAAAATCTGATTGTCACTTCTCTTTGTCAATTTGAAATGTATTTTCCTCCTTCATTTTTTACAATCATGGTTCATTTGACTGTACATTTTGTTAGAGAGATCAAATATCTTGGACCCGTGTACTTAAGGTATCAATATCCTTTTGAAAGATTGATGAAAGTATATAAGGATTATACATCTAATAGATATCGTCCTGAAGGGTGTATTGCCAAGCGTGCAATCATCGATGAAGCACTATCTTATTGTTATACACACTTATCGAATTCTGAGTTACTTGGGATTCCTAAGAAACGACATAATGAGGGGATGATGGGCAAAGGTCTTAGGGGTTATGTTCGTCAAGATATGACAATTGAGAAGTGGCATACAGCACACACATATGTCCTTCATAACGAGGATGAGGTACAACCTTACATTGAGGAACACATGGTCTTCTTGAGGGAGAATCATTGAAATAAAACCGATATGTGGATTGCAAGTGAGCACAACAAGACGTTTAGAGTTTGGTTCAAGGGTCGAGTGATACAAGACTTGCAAAAATACCCTGATTATATTTCTTGCAGATTAAGGAGACTTTGTTTCGGCCCAAGTACATTTGCATCTTCATTTAGTGGTTATGCCATTAATGGTTGCACCTTTTATACTCATGAGCAAGATAGCATGAGTACGATGCAAAATAGTGGGGTTTGTGCAATGCACTTTTCTAGTACAAAAGATAAGAATCCAATTTTAAGTAAGATGCATTACTAGGGAGTTATTAAAGAGATTTGGGAGTTAGATTACACGGATTTCCAAATCGCTGTATTTGGGTGCAAATGGTCTCAAAATAATACTGGTGTCTGTAAGGATGAATTAGGATTCACTTTGGTGAATCTTGATAAAATTGGACATAAGGAAGATCCATTCATTTTAGCCACACAAGCAAAACAAGTGTTTTATGTCTCCGATCCATTGGATAAAAAATGGTCAGTTGTTTTATCTGTAAGGAGTAGGCGGGATACAGATAGTTTTGATGAAGATGTTGTATTTGAAGGTTTTGATCGTAATGTCTCAAGTTTCGATGATATGGATATTGTCAATCCTTCGAGTCTATATATGCGTGATGATCACAATGAAGGAATATGGATTAATACCGATACCCCTTCAAGAAAACGCCCCCGCGGTGGTGACACATGAGTAACTATTATGGTTTAAGGTAGTGATTTATGATTATAGTTTAGACTACTTGATAAATACTACGTTGTCCGAATTACATCCTATTTTTCTAACTTTTTCCTTATATGATGTGACAGGTGGAGGAAGTCTTCGGTATTCACATATTTTGAAGGTATAAACTCAATTACAAGGTAAACCGAATCTCCCTATTAACTTAAACCTGAATATGACTGATAGCATGGCTTGTAAAGACGATGAAGCTTAGATACGGTATAACCTTAAGGTAACATCATATTTACGACGATATCTATATTGTCATCCGCTTCACTTTGACTTGAGCTGGCTTCTAGGGATATTGCTGGTGGGCCTGCTTCATGATAATGAAGCTTAGGTTATGTGTTAGCAAATTCTGATCTCGTTGTGTCGGGATTAGTAGGCGCCATAGAAGTTGCTGGGATTCACAATGATACTTTCTCTTCTGCATTTTATTTTCAACTAGCACAGACCCCCACTTTAGTACCTCAACCATATGGAACTGGGTAGCATTAATATCATAAATTGAAACTGTCAACATGAGATGAAACAATATGTCCCTCAATGATTTAGTACACAGACTGATTCGTAATCGCATTCTTCCATATATCTTTATTTCCCGTTTCTTCATAAACTTTACTTCACTTTGAAGTTTACTGTATCTTGTCTATCGTCTTTTTATATTTGGCATACTCACTTCCCCCTTCACCCATCATTAATACAGTCACCTCGATGGAACCACAAAGGCATAAACGAACTTTGAAGAAGAATAACATCGGGAAATCTGATGGTGAGATAAGCAAGACGAGGAAGAGAAGGTGTAAGGAGAGGGATCGAACAGTGTTAGATTTAGTGGCAATAGCTCTTAAGGAGAAAAACCCAATTAAACTAGAGTGGGATAAAGTTCACAGACTGCCAACAGGAAAGTATGCTGGGAAATTTAGTAGCTGGGTTGGCGTTACTGCTCGGAGGCATGTTGGTTGCATAGTAAAAACGTGGGACGATGTGGATGATGTCACAAGGGAAGAAATTTTGGATAGTATCACGGTGAGTATAAAACATAGAGTTAATTATCAAATCTCTTATACATTTTTTCAAAACTTACGGTATTCAACCTAACGTATCTATTTGTAACACGGCTGAAGTAAACATGTTGATTGATATCTTGTATTGTTTTTGCTGTCATTTATTGGAAGAAAGGTTTGAACTTTGCGGGTTCTATGCTGGGAAATAAAGGTTTCTACTGTTGTGAGTGAACTACTTTTGTTATCATGCTGTGTAGGGTGCTTTCACTGTAATCGAAGACCGTCATGATTGGTGTCTCCAGAAGGCTGGAAATTTATGGAGAAAGTGGAAATGCACCTTAGTACGTGAGTGGTTGTACGACGAGATGGGATTTATACAGAGGACTCGACCGTACTTGTATAACCACATAACACAAGATGAGTGGAATGTGTTTGTGGCGTATCACACTACTGAGGCATTTAAGGTAATATTCACTAGTTAGTTTTTTTTTATTTTTTGTTTATATCCAAAAACATTCTTAAGACATTTCTACTATCACTATTTTTAACTATTTTATGATATATAAATACATACTTCTGTAAAATATTAGGAAATAAGTGAAAAGAACAAGAAGAACGCTTCTATGAAGAAGGCAAAATTTTATGGCTCCCGTGCAGGTTACCGTGGGATTGAAATTAAAGTCGTAAGTACATTGTTTTTGTTTATAACTATGGTCAATATATATGTTTTCAATATCTAAATAGATTTCATATATATGACTAATTTGCATTTGATGTTATTTTAGAAACAAGACTTTGCTGCCAAATGACAAATATTGGAGAAAGTTGATCGGCACTTGACTTGGCTAAAGGGTCACACGCCTAATAGTGGAGAGCTGACCGAATATGATAAGGAAGTCGCCTTGAAAATTGTAAGTTGTTCAATTGGTATGACAGTCATAATTTTAAATGTAACAACCCGAAATATACCCTATTTTTCTAGTAAAAATATTTACTAACACTTTTCAGTAGAACTTAAGTTTTTAAAATAGGAATTTTTGTTCCGAGTCTTATTTTGAAATTCCGCGTTCGTATTTGGAATTTCTGAGAGATTTCATGAAAAGACAGTTTTTAGTCATCTTTGACTTTTCTTGACTTTTAAGTCGTCTTTGACTTTTCCTTGACTTTTTAAAGTCGTCATTGACTTTTTCTTGACTTTTAAGTCGTCCTAAACTTTTCTTGACTTTTAAGTCATCTTCGACTTTTCTCGACTTTTCAGTCAACTTTGACTTCCGTTGACCTTTTCCCGACTCGCCTCATAAGTTTGAGGACCGAAATTTTATTTAAAAAAAATAATATTTTTGATTTATTTTTATTTAGATTTATTAAGATTTATCATAATTTAATATAATTATTTTGAAATTATTCGGAATTTAAAGAATAACTTTTACGGTTTTTAACCGAACCTCATTTAACTATTCCCGACTCATCATAAATCCCGTAACAAATTCGAAACTCGACTTTGGCATGAGTCACGCGGCCATGTCATCGTTTTCCACTCACTTGAGATATTTAGTTCTTTCGATTAAACTAATACAAATATCTTCGATATTTGTTACTTTATCGATCCGTCAACGGAGATTACGCAAATCGAGAAAAAAATCAGACCCGATATCATCATGTACCACACGGCTCTCCTCTCCTTTCCTCTCCTCTAATAGACCTTGATATTTTCATTTCTTTTGATTAATATATCATAATATCTAGATATTATTTCACTTTATCGATCAGTTAACGAAAATTACGCAAAACGCTCGAAATCTGACCCGACAATCACAAGACTACACGGCTCCCTTAACCACTCTTAAGCCTTGATATTTTCATTATTTTGCATTACAATATCATAATATCTTGATATTTAGTATAATTAACTTTATCGCTAATTATATTTAATCGATTACCGTAAAATAATTATTAAACGCGAGTCAATTACGTAACAACAATTTCAAAACCCGACTTCTCTTTTTGCCTATATTTACACGGCTCATCCAACCATCATTACTCACTAACAACTTTTCATTTTACAATAAATCAAATAAAGATCAAAATATCGCTTTCTTTAATCGTTCTTCGTGTTTTTCGTCGTTCATCATTTGTTCTTCATTGTTCTTGAGCAAAACCTTCATAAAATCTTCATTTCTTAATTAAATCCGTCCTATCTTATATTTCTAGACTCTCCTCTTCACTCTCCATCTTCACGTACGGTTTTATTTCAATTCCGACAAAATCGTTTTCAACACTTTAATTATGGAAATTTATATTTTAAGTTCTAATAATGTTTTCTTGTCATTTCTTATAGGGAAAGATTTTGAAGACGAGTTTGGAGACTCGTATATTTTGGGTGAAGATTAGTAGAAGGGTTCTTATTATATATACTTCTTATTATTTTGGTGCTAATTGTTTTGCTAGCTAAGGTAACGATTCCGAGTTACTCGACGGATATATGTTACATAGCTTTGGTTTTCTTTAGTTTTGGTTCATCTTTAGTTTTTGTTCATATTATTATGATGTTATGATTTTTAGTTAGTAACATGTTAAGTAGTGGTTATTATGGTGTTTTATGAATTTATAACATGTTGGTTGTTCTTGATGAATTTGGATGATTCTTCATAATCATGATTTTTGTATGATTGATGGTTGTTTGATTGTTTAAAAATGGATGTTGTTAATTAAAAACATGTTAGAATTAATGTGGAAATTGGGGTGGTTGTTTTAGTGGTGGCCGGAAATTGTGGTGGTAGTGAACCGGACCAGACCGGCCGGTCCAGGCCCGGTTCAGACCGGTCTGGGCTGGTCCATGGTGGGTCCGGGTTTTGGTCTTTGGGTTGTGTCAATGTTTGATTGTTTAATTGTTGTTTTGACGGGTTTGAATTATGTTAAAGCATGCGGGAAATAATTAGAAACGGTTTTTAGTAAAACCGTTAAAAAGGCCAAAACAACCCATTTTGCCAAAACAGGCCCGTTGGCCCATCCAGGCCCATGTGGGGTCCGGCCCAACTCAGCCCGTGGGTCCCACTTTGGGACTTGTGGCGGTTTTTGAGTTATCGTCATTTTTATCGTGTTTTGTAATATTTAGCAAGTGGGAAATGTTAATAAGTAAAATATTTAAATTAAAAAGGTTTTTCATAAAATTATTATTTCTCACATGTTAGAAATTATAAGACGAGATCGTAGTTTAATTGGATATCATTTAAGTCAAGCGGGGTTTTACGTAAGATTTAACAATTCACATGTTAGAAGTTTTTAATAAAATAACATGTAATGAATATGTTGATTTTATGTCTATGTGATAAAGACTCTGTTTCTAGCCGGTTTGATCCAACGGGTTTGGTCAAACTAAGATCTAGTCAGCCCCGATTTGACTGATGACCCGTCGCGGGACGCGGGTCGGGGATTTGTCTTCAAGTGAGGTTGTATTTAATTATGAATTAGCCTTAGTAGATATGAGGCGATATGATATTTGATTATTACTTATATGCAATTAGTCACATGATAGGTTGTTTTCCTGTGACTGTTTTCTTATATGGTTGGTGTCGTGTTGACTAAGTACCCATAGAGAATTACGAGTATATGGCGTCTTGACCATTCTAATTCTAAATGAGTATCTTGGACCATGACATAGATAGGCCGTACTATCTTTAACGAGCATATGGAGTTCACAGCTTGATAGCTTTTGTGTCACGGCCTGGGGGGCTTATCTCCAAGTCGGGGCATGGCATCCTAAGAGTTCCGCTTTGGGAAGGGAGCCAGCTTAAGTACTAGCCATCTCTGCTTAGGGGGTCGCCTAGTAGAGTTTCTCATGTACGGTTATGTCATGAGACGGGGAATGGAATAGCTGTTGTCGCTAGGTCTGATCAGTCTAGGACTAGGATGTTTTCCTACCTTGTGGTATAGCCTCGAGTTACAGAAGTCGACTATTGACTGGACTAAGAACTTATGCCTGTTTGTAGAAGTATTGGTCTTTCATGTTTGTATGATTCTATGAGTTCTAGAAGGTGAGATGCAAGCCGGCTAGGATTGATAGAGTTTGGATTACCGGTTGTTAACTGATTCACATGATTACGTGTTGATTAGGGTTTGAGTGTATCATGGCCACGTTACAGGGTAACCTCTGAGCTAGCATACCAGCTTCCCTACCTATTGTTATATTTTATTATCGGATTCACATGATAGCTCTCATATGCTAGGTTATATGTTAGTTAACTGGTTCATAACATGAAAAGCATATCATATATGTTAAGGTTTTGTATTTTATATATACATTGCTTTTATGTTTTTCATGTTTCATTAAACTCGACATTTCGTGGCTGGGAGAACTCGGAGTTACTCCCCACTGACTGTGGCTTCCGTGTTTATATTTAATGCGGTCGAACAGGTGGTGAATGCATACATTGGGTACATTGACGAGCTAGCGAGCGAAGTATTTACCTTGGACCTATATTCGGTTCTTAGATTGTATATTATTATACACTCTTTCATTTCCGTATTTATACGGGAGATATGTCTCCCGTCTTGTATATTTCTTTTGTAGAATATTATTTACGTTTTGTAATGACCCTTTTTATTTCAGACACCTTCATTATGTATTTAAATTATTTTTTTTCTTTCCGCAAATTTGAGGGTGTCACATTTTGTGTAGCCAAGGGTCTCAACTAGATGGAAAGAGAAGTTGGAGCCCTTGCTTGGACAGCTACTATGGGATATCTGGCCTGGAACTGTTGTTGGTCTGGACTGGTTCTTCCTGAACTGCCTGAATGGCCTTGGATCTTGTTGTTCTGACTGCTGGTGTTTGTGTTGCTGGCTGGACATGGTTCAATGGAGGCTCAAAGTGTGTTGAGCCCCTAGCTTCTGCTTCATCCTCCTCTGGTTGAAAATATTTGAGCATCAAATCCTCAGAGTTCTTCTCTTCACTGTCATAGTAAGGACTGAGGTCTCCTATGTTGAACGTGCCATGAACCCCATAATCCTCTGGCAGGTCTACCTTGTAGGCATTTGTTCCAACCTTCTCTATGATCTCAAAAGGCCCCTCTGCTCTGGGCATGGGCTTGTTCTTCCTTTTACTGGGGAACCTTTCCATCCTGAGGTGCAACCATACCAGATCACCTGCCTGAAACTCCTTCTTTCCTCTTGGCACCTTGGCTTTGTTTTTGTACTGATCATTGGCTTTCTCTATTTTCTTCTTCACCTGCTCATGTAGCTTGAGCATCTATTCCACCTTTCTCTTGGCATCATAGTTCAGCACTTCCTTAGGCACATTGGATAGTTCTAGGGGCATTAGTGGGTTACTGCCATATACCACTTCAAAAGGGTTGTGGCTAGTGCTTGATGAGGGGGCTCTATTGAAAGCAAATTCTGCCTGAGCTAGCTTGAGATCCCAATCTCCCAATGACTTATTGACAATGCACCTGAGTATCTTTCCCAAGGTTTTGTTGGTGACCTTTGTCTGGCCATCTGTTTGGGGATGGTGAGAAGTGCTGAAGAGTAGCCTAGTATTTAGTAGCTTCCACAAGGTCTTCCAGAAGTAGCTTATACATTTTGTGTCCCTGTCTGAGACAATGGACCTAGGTACCCCATGGAGTCTGACTATCTCCTTGAAATATAGTTCAGCAACCCCTGATGCATCCTCAGTCTTCTTACATGGCACAAAATGAGCCATCTTACTAAACCTGTCAACCACTACCATGATTGAATCTTTTCCCCTGGGAGTCCTTGGCAAAGCAACAATAAAATCCATACTAATGTCTTCCCAAGGCTTATCAGGTACAAGTAAGGGTGTGTAGGGTCCTGCTGGGAAGGAACTCTTTGCTTTTTGGCAGGTAAAACATCTCCTAAGGACAACCTGAACATCCCCCTCCATCCTAGGCCAATATAATTGATCTTGTAGGATGTCCAAAGTCTTCTGCACCCCAAAATGTCCTGCTAGTCCATTAGAGTGGAGTTCCCTCACCAGCAGGTCTCTGTATGAGCCTCTTGGGACACACATCTTGTTCCCCTTAAACATATGTCTCTCATACAACAAGTACTTGGTCTCTTTGGTGTTGGAGCTGTTCTATAAGGATAACCAATCTTCCATGAAATCAGGATCATCCTGATAAAGTTCCTTCATAAATTCAAAGCCTAACACCCTTTGCTGAATTGTCACTAGCATAGAATGCCTTCTAGACAGGGCATCTGCCACCCCATTTTCCTTCCCCTCCTTGTAATTGCTTGAGAATTTGAATGGCTGGAGGTACTCAACCCACTTGGCATGCCTGGCACTGAGCTTGTGTTGACCATTTATGTATTTCAGAGCCTCATGGTCTGAGTGAAGCACAAAAGGCTTTGGCTTAAGGTAGTGGCTCCAGTACATGAGGGCTCTCACCAAGGCATAAAATTCCTTATCATATGTGGAGTAATTGAGCTTGGCTCCACTGCGTTTTTCACTAAAAAAGGCCACATGGTTCCTGCCTTGAATTAGCACTGCTCCAATTCCCACCCCACTAGCATCACACTCTACCTCAAACAGCTGATCAAAGTCAGGTACAACTAGTATAGGTGCTTTACACAGCTTCTTCTTGATGAGTTCAAAGGCTGCATGTGCTTGCTCAGTCCATCTGAACTCACCTTTCTTCATTCCCTCTGTCACAGGCACCATGATGGTGCTAAACCCTTGTATGAACCTTCTATAAAAGGAGGCTAGACCATGAAATCCCATGACTTCAGTGATGTTCTTGGGAGTGGGCCAAGACTTAATAGCTGCAATTTTGTCTTGGTCTACGGATATGCCTTTAGCAGAAATGACATACCCTAAGAATTTGACCTCCTCAGTCATGAAGGTACACTTCTCCATCTCCCAAAGAGCTTATGCTCTCTTAATTTCAGAAATAGCATTTTCAAATGATTCAAATGTTTAGACTTGCTCTTGCTATATACTAGAATATCATCAAAATATACTGATGATCATTATTTATATACATATTATATGCCTCCCTTAGACGCATTTAACTCGATTTACCGTCTTTCCTCGCTTATTTCTATGCTATTTTAGTTAGAATATCGATTCTGCCGCTTTTGTTATGTTTTAATGCAGATTGGATGCATTTGGAGCTTTTTGAGTAGATATGGAGCATGGCGGAGTTGGATCGTAGAAGCTAGGCACGGAAATCGAGGAAGAAAAGAGAAGAAATGAAGAAAAATCGAAGAAACGAGCTAAAATGAAGGCTGCTCGACCGAGCAGATTTACCTTGCTCGGTCGAGTCGCACTGTGTCCTTGCTCGATCGAGCAACCTATGTTTTCGGCGGATTTCTATATTTTCCTAAACTTTAACCTAATTAATTAGATCTTTTGTATTATAAAAAGAAAGCTCGTCTTTCATAATTAGACATGCTTCCTTATGCTTTTTAATGCTTTTAGGCTTTAAATCAGAAACCCTAATTTAGTTTACTTTGCCTCCGTATTTTATTCATCAAAGACGATTGTCTTTAGTTCAACTTGTAATCGGTATTCTTCAATATTTCTTCGTTATTCAATTTAATTACCTTCTAGTTCTTTAATTATTCTTTGTTCATCCTTTCATTATTTTTAATCATGTTTACTTTAATTATTATTGTTGTTGTTTATGTCGTTATGAGTAGCTAAATTCCTTTCTAGGGTTGAAAGGGGATCTAGGATTGTTAGAAGGGGTAGATTAATTGATTGAATTGCAATTGCATGGTTATCGCTTGATTATCGTTTTAATTCTAGTTGTTTGATTACTGGCCAGGATTAATTAACTAGTCTTGCAAATTAGGATTGACACTGACCGGGTTAAGACTAAGATAGGCTACGATAATTGAATAGAACTCGTTTAATGACAGCGATCACATGTTAAATTGTAGATCTAAAGGGCATAATTGAATCAATCGATCTTGTGACCTTAGATAGCTTTATTGCATGATAGTTGATTTTATCCCTATCCCTGAACAATAATCCTAGTGAACCTGAGACCCTAGACTTTTAATCTCATTGTTTTCAACCTTATTAGTTTGTTATTGCTTATTATTAGTTATTATTATTAGTTGTTATTGTTTACTTTTTGTTATTGTTATTGTTTGCCATTAGTTTAGAACACAAATCTCAAACCCCGAAATTGTTACTTTAGAGACAAACCTAGTTTAACATATTAGATTACTACCGCCTCCCTGTGGATTCAATACCTTGCTTACCGCTGACTATTAGTTAGTAGTGAATTATGTTTACTTTGATTAAGGAGACGCGACTTTACCCTTATCAAATTTGGCGCCGTTGCCTGGGAGGCAACAGTTTTCTGTTTGTTTCTACTTAGTTTGTCTTTTTCGTCTCAGGGAACCTAAGTTCCTTGAGACTGTTCTCATCCTTTTCTTTAGTTTTTGTTTATGCCCAGGTGTTCTAGGTCCATTCTCGTGCCCTACGATTCCGAACCAGAGAAGACTCTCCGGTCTAGACGAAACTTTTGGAAGGAAATTCAAGAAGCGGAAGACTTGAGTACCCTTGAAACAGTTTACGCCGAATTCGTCGCAGAAAAACCATCCTTAGAAGAGGATACACCTATTTCTGCACCTACTACAACCATGCCTACTCTAGCCAGCCATTCGGAGCCTACCGTTGCATCTATTCCCAAGGGATTTCAACTCCCTACTACGGGTAATAGTACTTTTGAGATTCGTCCATCTTATATCTCTTTGGTGTAGCGAAACATGTTTGGAGGGAGCCCTACTGAGGATCCTGCTAAGCATATGGAGAAATTCACCAACTATTGTTGCTCTATTCCTTTCACGGGTGGGGTGACACAAGATCAGGTCAAGTTGGTGTTGTTTCCCTTTTCACTACGAGACGGGGCAGAAGATTGGTTGAGTGAGTTAGATATGGGTGCACTTGGCATCACCGATTGGAATTATTTGGCTCTTGCATTCTACAAAAGATATTTTCCGCCACAGAAAACCAATGCCATTCGAAGCCAAATCACAAGTTTCAAACAAGGTCCCATTGAGAACTTTAATGAGGCCTGGGTTCGCTTCAAAAAGCTTGTCAAGTCTATTCCACATCATGGTTTTGATACTTGGTTCTTATGCAACCAATTTTAGAATGAGTTATATGAAGATCAGAGGACATTGCTCGATTCTGCTGCTAATGGGAGATTCCAAAATAACACTACTGATGCCAATGCTTGGAAGTTAATTGATGAGATGGCTACTCACACTGCTGAGTATGGGAATCCTAGGGGTAATGTGAGGAGAGGAGGTACGGATAATGCAGTTGCAACTCAGTTGGAGGCATTAACTGCCAAAATTGCCGAGTTACAAACTTCAAAGTCCTTGGAAAATAAGCAAATGGTTCATGCCATGGTTCAACAAGAGCCAACCTGTGAACGATGTGGTACTATGGGGCATAATGCAGTGGAATGTATGAGTACGGTTGAACAAGTCCTTGCCTTTCAATCTTTTAAGCAAGGTACACCTTACTCCAATTTTTACAATGAAAGGACAAAAGAGCATCCCAATCTCTCCTACCGAAGTCAGAATGTTCTTAATCCTACCCCACCGCCACATCAGCAACAAGGTTCCTCTTATGTGATTCCTCAGAATCGCAATTTCCAAGGTAACTTTAACCGTTCCAATCAAGGTGGCCAAAACTTTCAACAACCTCCACCTCCACCACCTCCAAGTAATGATATGGCGGAATTGAAAGCCATGTTGCAGCAGAGTCTTATGATACAACAAAAGCAAGATGCTCAGATCTCACAACTGATAGCTCATAACAAGATGGTTGACACTCAAATTGCCCAATTGGCAATTCAAAATCCACATAAACAACCAAGTAATCTTCCTCCTCAAGGACACCCTGCACATGAACAAGCCAATGCTATCACCTTGAGGAGTGGAACCCATTACAAAGGCCCTGAAATGATAGGGGATGAAACCAATGAAAGCTTGGAAGTTGCTGATCAAAGTTCGAAAAACAACAAAAAAGAGGCTGAAAACAAGGTTGCTCGATCGAGCAGCACCCCCTTTCTCGATCGAGCAACCCAGAAAATCTGCCCAAATTCTTCTCGGGAAGTTTCTGAAAGTTACAGTACAGAAAAACTCGATCGAGCAACCCCTCTGCTCGATCGAGCAACCCCTGATCAGGATGATAACGCTTCTAATTCATCTTCCAAAGCCAAAGAAGCCGAGCCAATTGTCATTGCACTTCCCTTTCCGCACCGCCAACATAAATCCAAGCTTGATAAACAGTTTGGGAGGTTTATGGAAGTGGTCAAGAATCTTCAAGTGAGTGTACCTTTTACCGAGTTGATTGCTCAAGTGCCGGCTTATGCAAAGTTCATGAAGGATATATTGACAAGGAAGCAGTCCTTTAATGAAGTGGAGACGGTTGCATTCACTGAGGAATGCAGTGCTGTTTTGAATTCCAGATCACCACCTAAGCTAAAGGATCTATGGAGTTTTTCTATTCCTTGTAATATAGGTTGCTTGGCAATTGATAAAGCCCTTTGTGATCTAGGGGCTAGTGTTAGTGTTATGCCATTTTCCATATGAAAAAAGCTTAATATGGGTCAACTTACTGTTACAACCATGACCTTACAAATGGCCGACCGTTCTATTAAACACCCTTTAGGGATTTTAGAAGACGTACCGGTTAGAGTAGGGAAGTTTTTCATACCAGTTGACTTTGTTGTCTTAGATATGGCTGAGGACACCCAAATTCCTATCATATTGGGACGACCATTCCTTCATACTGCGGGGGCGGTTATAGATGTTAAGAATGGGAGACTTACACTAACAGTGGGGGATGATACAATCACTTTCAATTTAGACAATGCCATGAAACACCCCATGTTAGAAGAGACATGTCATAGAGTCGATATTGTTGATTTATCTATTGATGAATGTCTTTCTTTATGTTTGAATAGGGATCCTCTGGAGATCGCCTTAATTTCCAGCACTGCTGAAGCTGGAAGCTCACGGAATGAAGAAGTAGTTGTGATGGAAAAACTGTTCACAGGAGAGGATTGCAAGGCACAAAAGGTTTATAGCTTAGGTAACCCCCCTAAGGTTACCGAGGTAAAGAAACCTGAACTTAAACCCCTCCCCTCTCATCTTAAATATGTTTTTCTTGATTCCCATGAGATGAATCCTATAATTGTCAGTGCTAGCCTATCTGAAAGCCAACTTACTGATTTGTTGGTGATTTTAAAAAGACATAAAAAGGCTATAGGTTATAGCATTGATGATTTACAAGGTATTAGTCCTGACTTTTGTATGCACCATATCCACTTAGAAGAAGACCATAAACCTTATAGGCAGGGTCAGCGTCGTTTGAACCCCACTATGCAAGAGGTAGTTAGAAAAGAGGTGCAGAAATTGTTAGATGCGGGAATCATATATGCTATTTCTGATTCAAAGTGTGTCAGTCCTGTTCAGGTAGTCCCTAAGAAGGGAGGGACTACGGTCGTCACTAATGAGAAAAACGAGCTCATATCTACTAGACTAGTGACTGGGTGGAGGATGTGTATTGATTATAGAAGGCTGAATGTAGCCACTAGGAAAGACCACTTCCCTCTTCCCTACATTGACCAAATGTTAGAGCGTCTAGCGTGTCATAAGTATTTTTGTTATCTAGACGGCTACTCAGGATTCTTTCAGATCCTCATTCATCCTGACGATCAGGAAAAGACTACCTTCACATGCCCTTATGGTGTCTTTGCTTACCGAAGAATGCCTTTTGGGTTATGTAATGCCCCTGCCACCTTTCAACGTTGTATGATGGCTATATTTTTTGATTATATCGAGTCTATTATGGAAGTCTTTATTGATGACTTCAGTGTTTATGGGACCCATTTTGATAGTTGTTTAGCTAATCTGACTAAGGTCTTGCAACGTTGTGAGAAAAGCAATCTTGTGTTAAACTGGGAGAAGTGACACTTCATGGTAACTGAAGGGGTGGTACTTGGTCATTTGGTGTCTGGACGAGGCATCCAAGTGGATAAAGCTAAAGTGGAAGTGGTTGAGCAATTACCGTACCCGGTGAATGTTAAAAGTGTTAGAAGTTTCCTTGGTCATGCGGGGTTCTATCGCCGTTTTATTAAGGATTTTTCAAAGATTGCTCAACCAATGACTAAGCTTCTCCATAAGGATGCCCCGTTTGTCTTTACTGATGAGTGTGTTAAGTCTTTTGACAGGATTAAACAAGCTCTAATCTCAGCTCCTATTATCCAGTCTCCTGATTGGACATTGCCGTTTGAGATAATGTGTGATGCCAGTGACTATGCAGTTGGGGCTGTTTTGGGGCAAAGGAAGGATAAGGTGCTACATGCAATTTACTATGCCAGTAAGACTTTGGATGATGCGCAAGTTAACTACGCTACCACTGAAAAGGAGTTACTTGCGGTTGTCTTTGCTTTGGATAAATTTAGAGCCTATCTTGTGGGTTCTAAGGTGATAGTCTATACTGACCATGCAGCACTGAAGTACTTGTTGGCTAAGAAGGAAGCCAAACCTCGGCTTATTCGTTGGATCTTGTTGCTACAAGAATTTGATTTGGAGATCTGGGATAAGTCAGGTGCTGAGAATGTGGTTGCTGACCATTTGTCTCGTTTAAGGTTCGAAGGGGGAGATTCCATCCCCATTGATGATTCGTTTGCTGATGATCATCTCCTTGCCATTACCATGGAAACTCCATGGTTTTCCGATTATGCCAACTTTTTGGTTGGGGGAATTATGCCTCCGGACCAATCTTATCAGCAAAAGAAGAGGTTTCAACACGATGTCAAGAGGTATTTTTGGGATGATCCTTATCTATTCCGAGAATGTGCCGACGGCATTTATCGACGATGTATTCCAGAGGGTGAGGTACATGCCATCCTTTCTCATTGTCATTCTTCTTCATATGGCGGTCATCATGGTCCCTCAAGGACATTTGCTAAAGTTATGCAGTCGGGTTTTTATTGGCCGACTATTCTCAAGGATGCTACTACTTTTGTCCGTTCTTGTGACGCATGTCAAAGGACGGGTAACATTTCTCAAAGGCATGAGATGCCTCAAACGGGTATTTTGGAAGTTGAGATATTCGATGTTTGGGGTATTGACTACCAAGGGCCATTCCCATCTTCCCATGGTAACCAATACATTCTAGTAGCAGTAGATTATGTCTCCAAATGGGTGGAAGCCATTGCCACTCCTACTTGTGATGCCAAAGCAGTTGTTAAACTGTTTCAGAAGATCATTTTCCCACAATTTGGGGTTCCTCGTGCTCTCATTAGCGACGGAGGAAATCATTTCAATGAACGCCATCTTAACTCTTTATTAAAGAAATATGGCGTTACACATCGTCGGGGGTTAAGTTATCATCCGCAGACAAGTGGTCAGGTAGAGGTTTCTAATAGGGAGATTAAATCTATCCTTGAAAAAGTCGTGAGTAAATCTAGGAAGGATTGGAGTCGTAAGCTCGATGACACTTTATGGCCTTACCGAACTGCTTTTAAGACTCCAATTGGTGCTTCTCCATACCGGTTAGTCTATGGCAAGGCGTGCCATTTACCGGTAGAACTTGAGCATAGGGCTATGTGGGCCATAAAAGAACTTAATATGGATCCCTCACTGGCGGGTGAGAAACGACTTATGCAATTGAACGAGCTTGATGAGTTTCGATTGCATGCCTATGATAGTGCTCGGGTTTACAAGGAGAAGACAAAGAAATGGCATGACAAGCATATCCTGCAGCGGAAATTTAAAATTGGTGTTAACGTATTATTATTTAACTCCCGTTTGCGTTTGTTTCCAGGTAAACTCAAGTCCAGATGGTCAGGACCGTTCACAATTACCGAGGTAAACAAGTTTGGGTCGGTTTCACTACAAACAGACAAGGGTGAGGTTTTCAAAGTCAATGGTCAACGCTTGAAGATCTATTACGATGGAGCATTTATTGTAGTGATAGAGGCCGTCGACCTTTTCACTCTCGATAAATCACCATGACTTTGAGGTACCACGGTCGTGCGGGACCGCTATAAACCAGCGCTAACCGGGAGGCAACCCGGCATTTACTTGTAATTCATTTGTAAATTTTATTTCGATTAGCGTAGTTATTAATGTTATAGTTTAATTAGATTTAGTTTGGATAGTTAATATGGTTGTGCTTTATTGAGTGAGGTGAGGGAGCGATCTAACAATTCTATTCAGTATCGCAGGAAATATAATTGGAAGTCGCTTTAATAATGAAGAAACGAAAAGAAAGAAAGGAGAAAAGAAGAGAAAAACGAGGAAAACATGAAATCATAGGTTGCTCGATCCAGCAAACCTAGCGCTCGATCGAGTTTTCCTGTGCAACATTCACCCGAGACTCGAGCAAACTCAAAAATCAGAATTTTAAGGGTTGCTCGATCGAGCAGGATACCCCTGCTCGATCGAGTCGCAGCGGTTCGACCGGTCCGAGGCCTTAATAATCAGGTTTTCCCCAATTTTTTCTTCCTTTCTCTTCTTATTTCCTCATTCTTCTTCACTACCTCACCCTTCTTCTCTCAAATACTTCCTTCAAACTCATTCAAATCATCAATTAATCATCAAGCTAGCATCAACAATCATTATTTTACTTGTTTTAAGTTCAATTTGTGAAGAAATTGGTGTTCTTGCTCCCTTAGTTTGCCCAAATCGTGAATCTAGGGTTTGCTTCTTATTTCTTCAATTTTGTGCTTCTAATTCATTGTTGTTGCTTCCTAGCTTTTTTATTTAGTAATTAATCACTATTACATTGCTAATTGCTCCGTCTTTCTTGCGTTTTAGACTCCAATTTGAATTTTTTTCGAGTTAGGTTTGCTAATCCGGCTTTTTTGAGCATATAGTTGTGTTTGTGTGTTTTTTTTTACTTCAATTAGCCATGTCTAGACAAGTAGGACCTAGAAAGCGTCGTAGAGAACCCCGTCTTGTTCGACAACCCGAAGTAGAAGCGATTCCGAGTAACCCCGATTACCCTTGGATCGGTTTTAGTACGCAAGAGCAGCATGACCGTTTTGCCATGCTTATGGGTCGTCCTATGGACCCTACTCGCTGTGTATGCCACTCCGTTCTCCTTTCCCTCGGTTTTGATAATGCCATGTTTGATATGTTTGACCGAATTGGGTTCGGTGGGCTATATTCCCTTAACGAGTTTTCTTATCGACCTTTGACACTAGAATTTTTCAGTTCCTATGATTGGGACGAGACCAATAAACGTGTGTCTTTTAGGTTGCTTAATCGGGATTTTGTGTTGTCATATGCCGAATTGGCAAATCATTTGGGTCTTTCTCTAGGTGACGATGATGCTTTTATTGCTATTCCTTCCGGCTTTCAAGCCGTTGAATATTTTCGTTTATTTACTGGTCTTTCTGAGGCACGTGTTAATGCTATGACGGTCAATGATGTGCAGCATCCTTGTTTGAGGTTGTTTTTGCGTTTCTTTAGCCTCCTTTTATTTGCTAGGAAGGACCTTAGTAAGCTTAATTCTCATGAGGTCTTATTACTTGCTTCTACCCTCAACCCCAAGCATGATAATGATTTTTATTTTCACCCGGTCGGGTTGGTGTGCTATGCTTTCTGAAGGGTTAATTCCCCTACCCAGCATTCTTTAGACTGTGGTGCCTTAGTCACTCGGTTGGCTAGGCGACCTGCAGGGTTTGGAGGAGACCGTAGATACACACCAATCACCCCAATTCATGCTCCTAGGGTAGACGAGGAGTACCTACGCCACACACTTTGCTGGATTAATGCGTTAGGAGACGCTAGATTTCAGTGGCGAGTACGGGGGACCCAGTGGATAGCTCTTCCCGATAGGGATAACTACCTACCTTCTACAGAGCAGTTACCCACTCATGATCCTGAGACTGGACCTACCCCTCCCCCTCGTTCTTATGTGGTTCCACCTGAGATTGTTTTTACTTTGGCCGAGAACCGTCGACCTCGTCGGCGGATCACCCCATCTACTTCTGCTCAGACTACCACCACCCCGGCTCTACACTTTGCACCCACCCCAGCTCCTTACCCTTACCCTCCACCTGCTTACACCTATGATCCAGCTTTGGAGAGGGAGATTAGGATTCACCAAGGAATTAACAATGACTTGGTGATGAGGGGACTTTGGGAGAACCTTATGCGGACCGATCTTAATGCCACTGCTGGTTGGACTCCGCCGAGCTACTACCGAGGTCCGGGTGACGAGACTGGTGTGTTCCACAACTATGGGGTGACTCCTCAGCAGTTTTCGTAGGAGTTTAGTCACGATTATGGTTGCCTGGGTCGTTCTTGGTATACTCCCATCCGACCGGATGCTCCAGTTGGTGGGTTTGGTGAGCCATCTCGGGCTTCTTTTTCTGGTGCTGCTCAGTGGGGTGATGATGATGATGATGATGATGATGATCAGGCGCAGTAGTGGCAGCTGGTTATTACACCCCATTTTGCAGCTGGTTTGGGGGAAGCTATGTCTATAAGCTGGTATTATCTATCCTTGTACTTTCTTTTATTGTCTTTTCTTTTAGTTATTTCACCTTTTCCCTTTGTTAGTTGTGTCCTATAGGTTGCTGATATTGGTTATTGTGTAATGTTGTGATGTTGTGCTGTTAGCGTCACACTGAGGACACTGTGACATTTAGGTTTTCGGGAGAGTCTTTATTTATGTTGTGTGTTTATTTCTGTTGTGTGAAAGAAAAAAAATAAAAATTCATAAAAATTGAAAAATTTACAAAATCCAAAAATATGTTTTTATTTTATTAGGTTGAGTCTTGGTGAGTTGAATTACAATGATGATAATTTGCATTTTTTCTGCATTTGAATCCCAAATAAGTTATCCATCTACATTGTTTTGACTTACTATTTTTGAAAACAAAGCTCATAGTACAAGTCTTGACCGTTTTTGACATACCTTATGCTAATTAGATTTGGCCGATTTTAGTTGGTAAACCACTTAAAATTCTGAGGTTTAAAGAGCTTCATAGGCCAGGAACATCAATAAACTGGTCTCATTGTCTTTAGGCTTGAGTGTGGTACTCCTTGTGGAATATGTAACATCAAATTGCATAAGTGTGACATTCGTTTCTTGATACTATACGCGTTCGTTTGATAAGTGCATGAGGAAAGGTAATTCTTTTTGTTCAAATAGGCCTCACATAGCCAAAAAGACTTGATTTTATACCCTTATTATTGAGTTCTCTATGTTTAGCCAATTTGAGCCTTTTGTAGCCTGTTTTACAAGCCATATAATAGCTACATTCCTAGAATTTGCCTACCTTATCGGGACAGTCGCAGTTGCATGTTTTTCTTATCTACTTGTCTACTATGGTTGGGTCGGGATTTCTGGAAAAGAATATCAATTGGGTGTAGCAAGTATGTTGGCAATTGTGTCATTTATTCCCTTCGTTGAGAAAAGTTGTGAAGCAAAAAAAATGAAAAAAAAAGAGAGATTTGATTTGAAAAGAGAAAAAAAATGAAAAAAAAGGAAAAGAAAAGGAAAATGAAAAAAAGAAAAAGAAAAAAAAAGAAAGAAAAATATGTTGCTTCATTGAATTATTCAAGGGAAAATGAAAGGGAATTTACTAGAGTCTAATGCATATTTAGAGAGCAATATCGATATCTCTCTTGCGTTGTCAAAGTTTAAGATGATTTCTATAGTCGGTGTTGGTTTGTGTTAGTCTTGTAGATTTGTTTTCGTACGTGTCGCTGCGACTACCGGTCTTAGCCCCACATTTCCATACGTGCCTTGGCACAATCCATTTCTATACCTTCACCCATTAGCCTCCCTTTTTGTCCTGATTCATGTACTTTATAGCGAATGCGTATTTGTTGGGGAAATTACTATCACATTAGAATGCATGCATGTTTCATAAGTTGAGTGAGTGTTTCTATTTCTTTCTATCTTCACAAAACTCACCCTTAAATAAACTTATGAGTGCTTGAGTGAATCCGCGAGAATCCGACAAATTGAGCCTTGCAAGATTGAAAGGTATTTGGTTTTTTGTCTATACTACGGTATCATGTAAAATCTTGGAATATGAGCTGCGTTTTCTACTTTCCCGTACCTTTGAATTTGTTTTATTGGTACAACTTGGTCATTACTTTGTTATAGATATGGATAGCTTGGGATTTGTATGTGCATTGACATTAGCTTTGAGTTTTTCATTCACCATTTGTATGTTTGTCCTTGTATAGTGTCGAGTGCTTTGCTTAGGGACAAGCAAAGGATTGGTTTGGGTGAGTTTGATGATCATTATTTATATACATATTTTATGCCTCCCTTAGACGCATTTAACTCGATTTACCGTCTTTCCTCGCTTATTTCTATGCTATTTTAGCTAGAATATTGATTCTGCCGCTTTTGTTATGTTTTAATTCATATTGGATGCATTGGGAGCTTTTTGAGTAGATATGGAGCATGGCGGAGTTGGATCGTAGAAGCTAGGCACAGAAATCGAGGAAGAAAAGAGAAGAAATGAAGAAAAATCGAAGAAACGAGCTAAAATGAAGGCTGCTCGACCGAGCAGACCTACCTTGCTCGGTCGAGTCGCACTGTGTCCTTGCTCGATCGAGCAACCTATGTTTTCGGCGGATTTCTATATTTTCCTAAACTTTAACCTAATTAATTAGATCTTTTGTATTATAAAAAGAAAGCTCGTCTTTCATAATTAGACATGCTTCCTTATGCTTTTTAATGCTTTTAGGCTTTAAATCAGAAACCCTAATTTAGTTTACTTTGCCTCCGGATTTTATTCATCAAAGACGATTGTCTTTAGTTCAACTTGTAATCGGTATTCTTCAATCTTTCTTCGTTATTCAATTTAATTACCTTCTAGTTCTTTAATTATTCTTTGTTCATCCTTTCATTATTGTTAATCATGTTTACTTTAATTATTATTGTTGTTATTTATGTCGTTATGAGTAGCTAAATTCCTTTCTAGGGTTGAAAGGGGATCTAGGATTGTTAGAAGGGGTAGATTAATTAATTGAATTGCAATTGCATGGTTATCGTTTGATTATCGTTTTAATTCTAGTTGTTTGATTACTGGCCAGGATTAATTAACTAGTCTCGCAAATTAGGATTGACACCGACCGGGTTAAGACTAAGATAGGCTACGATAATTGAATAGAACTCGTTTAATGATAGCGATCGCATGTTAAATTGTAGATCTAAAGGGCATAATTGAATCGACCGATCTTGTGACCTTAGATAGCTTTATTGCATGATAGTTGATTTTATCCCTATCCTTGAACAATAATCCTAGTGAACCTGAGACCCTAGACTTTTAATCTCATTGTTTTCAACCTTATTAGTTTGTTATTGCTTATTATTAGTTGTTATTATTATTAGTTGTTATTGTTTACTTTTAGTTATTGTTATTTTTTACCATTAGTTTAGAACACAAATCTCAAACCCCAAAATTTTTACTTTAGAGAAAAACCTAGTTTAACAGATTAGATTACTACCGCCTCCCTGTGGATTCGATACCTTGCTTACCGCTGACTATTAGTTAGTAGTGAATTAGGTTTACTTTGATTAAGGAGACGCGACTTTACCCTTATCATATACCATAATGAAAAGGCTTATGTAAGGCCTAAGAACTTCAGTCATTAGTCTCATAAATGTGCTAGGAGCATTAGAGAGATCAAATGGCATAACCAGCGTTTCATACAACCCATGGTTGGTCTTAAATGCTGTTTTCCACTCATATATCTCCCTAATTCTCACTTGGTGGTAGCCCTGCCTGAGGTCTATCTTGGTAAATAACCTGACTCCACTAAGCTCATCCAACATGTCCTCCCATCTTGGAATGGGGAATCTGTACTTGACAGTGATATTGTTGATTGCTCTACTGTCAATGCACATCCTCCATGAACCATCATTATTAGGGACTAAGAGGGCAGGTATTGCACAAGGACTCAAAGACTCCCTTACAAAGCCTTTGGACATCAGTTCCTCTACCTGCCTCTGCAACTCTTGAGTAGACTTGGGATCACTCCTGTATGCTGGCCTGTTAGGTAGCATGACACCTAGTATGAGGTCAATCTGGTGCTCTATGCCCCTTAGAGAAGGAAGTCCTGATGGTAGTTCCTATGGGAATACATCTTCATGCTCATTGATCAGCTTCTTTACTTCTGGAGGAACTTCAACTGGTTTCTCAACTTGTTTAGACAAGAGGAAGTACACAGGTTGCTCCTGTTGCACTTCTCTGAGCATGGCTGCCTCTGTGAGGAAAAGAACCTCCTTGGACCCACTGGTGCTAAGACTACCATATTCCCTGGTGTTTGAAGGCAAAGGTGTAAGGACTATCCTCTGACTCCCATGCCTGAAGGTATACACATTACTCTTCCCCTTATGCAAGGCATCCTTGTCAAAATTCCATGGTCTCCTTAACAGTAGATGGCATGCATCCATTGGCACCACATCACAAGTTACCTCATCCTTGTAGGTACCTCCAATGGAGAAAGGCACTAGGCATTTTTGATCAACCCTCACTTCAGCACCCTTGTTTAACCACCTGAGTTTATAAGAATTTGGGTGGGGTGTGGTCTCCAAGCCAAGCTTGTTAACCAAGGTAATTGATGCCACATTTGTACAACTACCCCCATCTATTATCACATTGCAGACTCTCCCTTGAATGGTGCACCTGCTCCTGAAGATCAAGGACCTCTGGTCTTCCTCTAGAGGTTGATGCTGGGAATGCATAACTCTCCAAAGAACAAGACTGTGACCAGTGTCTCGTGGAGCTACTACTAGAGGGGCATCACTTTCCTCCTCCTCCTCCTCCTGATCACTTATCTCCTCCTCCTGCTCATATTCAATGAGCCCTTCCTTCTCCCACTCCATAACTTCTACTGCAGTCAAGGTTCTTCTTGAAGGGCAGTCCCTCTTAAAATGGCCATAGCCCTGACATTGATAACACTTTCTTTTCTCTTCTGAAGGGGTGAGGGTAGGTTGCTGTCTCACATGGGCTTTACCCTTATCCAAGGGGTTCCTATTAACAACAGTAGAGACCCTAGGAATCTCCCCAATTCTTACCCCAGTGTAAGGTTTAGTTGCAGCAGTTTGGTGAAATGTTTGGTTAATTCTTTCCCCATCTTTTCAACTCTAAGGGACAGGTTAACCACATCTTCAAAGGACCACAGGGGTTGCATTCTAACCTTGTTAGCAATGCTATGATTTAGACCTTCTAGGAATCTAGCAATTCTTTGTTCAGGCTTTTTAGTATTGTCACACGGAAGGGTACGTTGCTCAAATTCTCTTAGATATGACTCAATAAATGTTTCATTTTGTTTAAGCTTAGACAGTTTGATAAATAGGTCTTGAATGTAATCCTTAGCAACAAATTTATCCAGCAATTTCTTTCTTAACTTAGACCAAGATTTGATGGGTTCCTTACCTTCCCTATCCCTTAGACTCTTCATAGTCTCATACCACAGGGAAGCATACCCTTTTAATTTCAGAATAGCTACCCTAAAAGCCTTAGCATCATTATAACCTTTATACTCAAAGACTCTTTAAGCCATTCTAATAAATCATTAGGGTTTAAACTACCAGAAAACTCAGGAATGTCTACCTTGAGATTTTTATCAGTAAGCCCATGGACTGAAGCTCTGCTACTGGTGGATTCATCTGAGTCTGAAGGCTCCTCTTCTTCAGGTGGTCTAACTCTGCCTCCTGGTGGACCCAGACCTCTCCCTCGACCTCTGCCTCTACCTCCAGTAAATATTTGGTTGCCTATGACCTGATCCAAGGTTCTGGTTAGGGTGGTTACAACTCTAGCCAGGTCCTCCATCCTTGCTTCCATACCTGCTAATCTCTCTTCACTCATTGGGCTGTTTTTGTATTTTTGAATGTAGTTTGGTAAATGAACTCATAATAAAATGAACCTAAGCTCTGTTACCAATTTGGAAAACCAAACTAGGGGCCGAGACAAAAAAAGGAAGCAAACAAGACAATTAAACAAACAAGATAGAAACCCTGAACTCAAGACTGTCAAGAATAGCACATACAGGTTTAAATTCAGTGAATCCCAAGCAAAACTCACTCACTAAGACTAGCACAAGTGAATGACTCAAGCTTAGGCCAAAACACTAAGACTAGTACAAGTTTGTTAAAGGTTTTTAGCTAACCAAGACTTTCACATGTTAACAGGAAATAGAGTAAAGACTCTTGTTTTTATTTAATCAATTCTGAGTTGTTCACAAGGCAAAAGGGCTCCTTATATAGAACATTACAAGAGATCTCTACAACATAATTAAAGCTACATCTAAGGGCTTGAAATGAGCCTCACAAAGACAACAAAACAGATGCAAAAGTCTACTAATAAGACGAGCTGAACAGGCTGCACAATCTCAGAAAAGTGATTGCAAAAGTGACCTTGTCCCTTTCCAAAAAAAACAATGCTGTGCAGGCTCCGTGTAGAACTTGGTTTGGCTATTTGCTGCTCCATATGGGGCCTTGAGAGGGACTAATATGACCTTACAAATGACCTTATTAATGCTACTGCAGGTTACACAAAAGTAAGATGCCTTTGAACACATTTGTTGGCCTCAATGCCTACCTGGCTCTCAGAATGACCTCTGAACTTGTGGACTGTTTTACTTGGACTTCCAGGAACAATTGGTAAATTATCTCCTGGACTTTTTTTGGTAGCCAAGGGTATCAACTAGATGGGAAAAGAAGTTGGAGCCCTTGCTTGGACAGCTGCTGTAGGATATCTGGCCTGGAACTGTTGTTGGTCTGGACTGGTTCTTCCTGGACTGCCTGAATGGCCCTGGATCTTGTTGTTTTGATTGATGGTGTTTGTGTTGCTGTCTGGACATGGTTCAATGGAGGCTCAAAGTGTGTTGAGCCCTTAACTTCTGCTTCAGGAGCTTGTCCTCAACCTGCTGTAACAGATGCGAGTCATCAATATTGGATTCGTACTTCTATACTGTTCTCAGATGGATTCAATTCTCTTTTTCAGAAGAAATCTCCAAAAGTTTCTCATATGTAACTTCTAGTAAGCAGCTGTGGGAGGAATTGAATGAAAGATTCAATCAAATCCAATACTCCTTTTTTGTATCAGTTGCGTGAGGAAATCAATCACATCAAACAAGATGATCTTTCTATTGCTGAGTATTATCCTACGCTTCGTTCCGGTTGTGAGGATATCAGATCACTTGATCCACTTCCTAAGTGTGATTGTGGTGCTCTTGCCACATGTACCTGCAATATTCTCAAGAAAATTGTTGACATGGAGAATATTCATCACATTCTGGATTTTCTGATGGGATTAAAGAAGAAATTTGACACAATTCGTGATCACATTCTTGCTTTAGATCCAATTCCAGGCATTAATGAAGTATATGCCAAATTACATCACGCAGAAGTTCAATTTAACATGAATTCTGCTGATCCATTAACTTATATTGATGCTACAGCTTTGGTTGCTGCATCTAGTGGTGGTCTTAAGAATGTCTGGAGACGTGACAACAAGAAGTTCAGATATGAGACGGCTGTTAATCAAGCAGAAAAGACAGAGAAACCAATCTGTTATTGCACACACTGTGAGAAACCATGTCACACACTTTAGTATTGCTGGGCTCACAAGAGAAAGCAGGTTAAACGATCAGCTTATAGTCACAAGTATACTTTTGACGTTCCAGCTATTTCTGGAAATGTTTTTCCAGCTAACGTGGAAGAGGTCAAGGATTCTGGTGCTGACACTCTTTTTGATGTACCTGCTACTACTAAACATGTGATTGATGTAACTTTTGTGCATTTTGTTGCCAAAGAACTGTTCAAACTACAATCACAAGGTTTTACAGATATTGTGAGTTCCTCTCAGTATCGAGGTACACACTTGACTGCTAGTGCTCATATTTCTAACACTCCTATATTTAATATGAACTGGATTATTGATTTTGGTACATCATATATATCGTATGACATATGATTTGTCTAATTTTCTCTCTATCAACCAATTGACCAAACCTATTGATGTCACTTTGCTTGATGGACAAACAGAGCATATTAGGTATGTTGGTAGTGTTCGAATTACCACCAAGATGATATTGCATGATGTGTTGTATCTTTCTGATTTAAACACAATCTCCTACCCCTTGTAAGGCTCTTAAATGATGCAAAAGTATGTGATAAATTTACTCCTACTAATTGTGTTATCCATGACAGTTTAACTGAAAGGTCCTTTGCTCAAGCTTGAAGAAAGCTGACATTTATCATCTAAATAACCTTTCCCTAAATAAATGTTCCATTACGTATCTAGCAAACAAATTGTAACTACTAATGTAGCATCTACTGATGCATTTCTGTTACATGCTAGATTAGGCCATTGTGCTATACCTACAATAAAACATGTAATGCGTCAGGCATGTTCCATTGTTAATACCAAAAATTTCCTTTGTGACATTTACATAATGGTTAAACATCATAAAAGCGCTTTTTCCATCATTTCTTCTATTACTCATGATCCTTTTGAATTAATACATGTGGATTTATGGGGCCTTACAAAGTATTAGCTTCTAAAGGTGCTTCTTATTTTTTAACTGTGGTTGATGGTTTTAGTAGAACTACATGGACTATGCTTTGAAAACACAAGCATTTAGTCTCTCAAACCATACAACATTTTTTGGCTTATGTCAAAAATCAATTTAACACAACTGTCAAAATTTTAAAATCTGATAATGGCACTGAAATATTACAAAAGGACTGTAATAAGATATTTGCTGAGCATAGTATAGTGCATCAAACCTTCATTCCTGTTAATCCTTAACATAATGGGAGAGTAGAAGGGAAACATAGGCATCTTCCTGAAGTGGTCGGGGCTTTAAAAGTTCAAGCTCATTAGCCAAAGAAGTTTTTGGGTGATTTAATCCTAGCTTCTACTCACATAATTTATCTTCTTCCTACTGCTATCTTAAATTGAAAACTCCTCATGAATGCCTGACTGGCAACTTACTTGATTACACCCATTTGAAAGTGGTAGGGTGTCTGTGTTATGCAGCTTAACATGTGGGTGATAAATTTGCTAATAGAGCTGTTAGGTGCATTTTCTTAGGATATCCCATGAGCAAGAAGGGTTACAGACTATACAATTATATTTAGACAACAATAAAGTTCTTTATAGCATGAATAAATTTTCAGGGAGCATCTATTTATTTTTTCACCTACATTCAGTTATCATGACAGTCATTCTGCTGCTAAAGGGCTTATTCAATCACCTCATGTCTTAGATGAGGTTAATGCCGCTACTAGTCCTATCTCACATTCCACTACTTCTACATCTACTAACACAGATTCTCATGACAATGCTCTTATACCTGACTCAAATGTACATACATTTCTTAGAACATCATTCCGATGATGCTAATCAACTCAGAAAATCAACAAGAACCAGATTCTTGAATTCTACACTCCAGGGTTTTATATGCAAAGGTTTGGCACCTTCCATTGTAGACACCTTTACAAGACATTGATGTGTGCTATTTGTGTATGGTTTTATCCCTTGTTTTAGCTCAATTCTATATGTCTTTTTGCGCCTTTTTAGGAGATTATATATGCTAATATCATTCTCTAGGCGTTTCTCGTGTCCAATTGAGTTTTGTAGGTAAAAGAACGTTTTGGCGTCATTTCTTGTCAAACCAAGTGATAATCTCGAAACACGAGGCTAGTAGAAGCGAGTCTTGGTAAATTAGAAGTGTCTCAGGATCATTCACTTGTCCCAAGGAAAAAGAAATAAGGCCGGACCGTATGCCTACAAGAATTTGACCAAAGACAAAGATAAAGTCAAGATGATCCAACCCCTAACCTCAACTCCTATACCATAGGGGTCAATGAAAGTCAAGGTTAAGTACTCAAATAAGTCTTCCGAAGTAAGATAACACATCCCTTATCGGGTTTGGATGCATGGAGATGCATATTGAAGGGAAGATGAAGCAAATACGGCTAGAAACACGCGTCCCCGATCAGGGACACCTAAACCCGATCAGGTTCGCAGTCTTCTACTCGCATTTCGTTTGGACTCCTTCCAATTTATGAAGTGTATTGATGGGCATTAATTTCACGCATATTCCAAGGCCTATATAAGAAGAGAACCGCATCATATCTTAACACATCTCTCACAACTTAAATCCTCTCTTAGTTCTCTCTTAATTCTCTCTTTTGTTCTAGCAAAATTCTATTAGTTTTTGATCTTTTATAAGGGTTGTAAGGAAGAGTTTGGTTGTTTGTGGTACTTTCATGTTCTTTCAATAAAAAAGCTTTTGGGTAGTATCCTTCAGGCATGCATAAGGCAAAATCCGACTTGGCCCACCCTGAAAAATCTTTCAATATCCGCCACTGCTTACCACCATTATAAACTTTTGTTTCATATTTATAAATTAACTATGACTACTTTGGTTCATCTTAATATGACAATAGTTCTATCTTGTTTAATCATAAGTGAGGAGTCCTATTCCTAGGGGAATATGGGAGTGATGTATGATTAATAATTGAAATTGCTGGAAGGAAAATATTGCATTTGTATCGTTGTTCTATTGCATGCTTGGATTGTATTGTTAGTTGATGATTCTTGATCAAAATCTTTGACTAAATCTGATGTTCATTCCTAAGACCAAAATACGGGAATTGAATAGACAAAAAATAGCATGATAGTTCAAACTAGTTAAACGTGAAAACTCGCTAGATCTTGTACTATGGTAGCAACAATTCAAAAGATGTTGTATCACCTAAACAATGAATCAGTTGCATAATTTCTAAACTCCAACTTGACATAAATTAATCTAAATGTATGAACCTATCTCCCTCGGCTTCTCTATTTTTTTATAATCGTAATTTCAATTGTGTTTATGCTTTTATTTTGTTTACAAATCATCAAAATCAACATTCGTTCCGAGGTAGTCAATCATCACAAGGCTATTATAAAAAGTAACTCCCGTTTCCCCGAGATCGGCCCCTTACTTCCATAATTACATTAATATGTTATAAGCCTAGTCTAAGAGTAAATTTATCTTTGAATCGGGCACACGACTAAATCCATCAAATTTTGGCGCCGTTGCCAGGGAAACAGTTTTGTTTACTTATAAGTTTCTTGTGATTTATTTTCCTTACCTTTGTCCATTAGGATTTTTGTTTTTGTTTTTCCATCCTATGCCCATATCCTCTCGACTAGGGACATCTATTTCATTTGACCTAAACCTCGAAGAGACTTTGCGTAGGTATGAAAAGTTTTTTAACAAAATTTCTCAAGCTTCCGACATTTCAAAATTGGACTGCTTTCGTGATACCTATTTGGATATTTTCCCCCAATCTTGAAGAAGAATAAGACTTTTACACACAAAAATTTATAAAACCCACAAAATCTTGACGATCATTTCCACCTCCACAAAAGAAAATGGTTCGCCTATCTAACCATTCCAAACCCACAGCCGAAACAATACCAAAAGGGTTTTTTACTCGCCATATAACTGCTAGAAACTTTGATATCAAACTCGCCTTTATAAGCCTCATAGAAAGAACCCAATTTGGTGGTGGTGCTAGCAAAGACCCAAATCTCCATATCCAAAACTCTTGCGGTTATTGCTCCACTATTAGACAAAATGGGGTTTCCCAATATAAGATTAGGGAAATGCCTTTTCCTTTTTCTTTGACTAAAAAGGCTAAGTTTTGGATCAATAGTTTGGATAAAGTTGCCTTAGGAATCACTGATTGGGATAGTCTTGCTCTTGTCTTTTACCAAAAATATTTCCCACCCAAGACAACCGCACTCTTAAGGAGCAAAATCACTGGATTCCGACAAGGGGGCGACGAAAGCCTCTACGAAGCTTGGGAAAGGTACAAGGAATTACAAAGGGAGTGTCCTCATAATGAATTAGATTCATGGTTCCTAGCCATTACCTTCTACAATGGCTGTTGCGGTGAGTCTCGACGCATCCTAGACTCCGCCAACAATGGTCGATTTGACCAAATCGATGTAAAACTTACCCACTCAACTATCGTATCCATGGCGATCCATGATTCCCAATATAGCAATTCACGCGCTATGCCATCAAAAGTGAAGCAAGACGACTCAAAGATATCCCGTCTAGAAGCCCAAATAGCCCTCCTCCATCAACAAGTAGGAATCTCTTCCCAGTCTCGACAACAAGTCAACGTCACTAGCCAAGTGATGATTTGCAAAACTCTCGGAAGTGGAGGACATAGTTCCCAAGAGTGTAGAAGCTCCATCGAACAAGTCAATGCCTATCAAAACCAAAGACAAGGCAATCCCTACTCAAACTTCTACAATGAAAACACCAAATACCATCCCAACTTGTCCTACAAAAGCACAAACATTCAAAATCCACATTAAATCCAACCACAAAACCAACCATACATACCTCAACAAAAACAATACAACCCACCTGGTTTCCAAACTTAAAGGCCTCAACAAAATTATAATCAAGGCTACAATCAACATAAACAAAATCCACCATTCCAAAACCAAGGCCAATATTCCCAACCAGATGACTCAAACTTGAGCGAAATTGAATCCATGCTCTTATAAGTTGTCCAAAAACAAGATTCAATGCTTGCTCAATTCCGAAAGAGTGACCAAGCCAAAGATACAACTATCAAAATGCTCGAAAACCAAATGGCCCAATTGGCAGCTTCAAATGTCCAAAGAAAACTTGGTCAAATCCCACCTCATGGTGAGCAACCAAGAGATACCGCCAATGCCATCACCCAAAGAAGCGATGTAAGCTATAAGGAACCACCCATACCAGAAGAGACTAACGAGGTTGTAAAAAATAAACAAGATGAAGTCTCCAAGGAGGAAAAAGATCCCGAAGTTGCCACTGACAAGGTAGGAGACATTCCCCAAAAGAAAGATGATAGGGTGAAGGAGCCAATCAAAATTCAAGTGTCGTTCCCTTACCGTCTGAGGAAGACTAATAAGGAGACTCAATTCAGTAAGTTCATGGAAGTAGTAAAGAGTCTCTAGGTAACATTTCCATTTATTGAATTAATCACCTAAATCCCAATTCATGAAGGATATTGTAACTAAGAAGAGGACTTTGGACGATACTGAAACCATAGCATTCACCACTGAGTGTAGTCCTCTTTACAAAACAAGTCCCCTCCTAAGTTGAAAGACGCTGTTAGTTTTTCAATTCCTTGCACTATAGGTACCTACACCATCGACAAAGCTTTATGTGACCTAGGTGCCAGTCTTAGTGTCATTCCCTATTCAATATGCGAAAAACTGAACTTGAGGATTTTAAAATGTACTAGTGTCACCTTACAAATGGCAGACCGTTCTCTACAAAACCAGTGGAAGGTTTAGAAGACGATGTGCCCGTCCAACTAGGGAAGTTTTTCATTCCTCTTGAATTTATCGTCCTTGACATGGCTGAAAATTCACAAATACCTATCATTTTAGGAAGACCTTTCCTACATACCGCTGGTGCGGTCATCGATGTCAAGAACGGTAAGTTAACACTGGAAGTGGGTGATGACAAAGTCACCTACAATTTGAACAATGCTATGAAAAGCCCATTGCTAGAAGAGTCTTGTTGTTTCATTGATGTCCTAGACTATACTTTAGATGATTCATTACATCACTCAATAATCAAAGACCCTTTGGAGGCAATTCTTCTGTTAGAAGATTTTGCAGGTAACGATAGCACGAAAAATGCTGAGATTCGCAAGTTAGAAACCGATCTAACTGGAGAGGAACTCTCGTCGGAGGAAAGTTGATAGTTCATAGGCTTAATCGACACACCTACCAAGGTAGAGGTACAAAAACCCAAATTCAATTCCCTTCCAGTAAACCTAAGTTATGCCTTTCTAAATGACTCTGAAATGTGTTCTGTCATAGTTAGTACATCCCTTACTGCAAGTCAACTATATTCCTTGCTCGCTATCTTGAGAACACATAGAAAGGCCATAGGTTACAAACTTGACGATTTGAGAGGTATAAGCCCTGACTTTTGCATGTACATAATTCACCTAGAAGAGGGACATAAACCTTGTGTCGAGGGTCAACGTTGTCTAAACCCTAACATGCAAGAGGTAGTAAAGAACGAGCTCATGAAACTGTTAGATGCATGAATCATTTATTCGATTTTTGACTCTAAATGGGTTAGTCCAGTCCAAGTGGTCCCAAAGAATGAAGGACAACTGTAGCCAAGAATGATAAAAATGAACTTATCCCGACCAGGATCGTCACAGAATGGCGTATGTGTATTGATTATAGGAAACTGAACCAACCACCAAGAAGGATCATTACCCTTTACCTTTCATTGACCAAATGTTAGAAAGACCGTCTTGTCACAAGTACTTTTGTTACCTAGGTGGTTACTCGGGATTCTTCCAAATACCCATTCATCTTGAGGATCAAGAAAAGACCACATTTACCTGGCCTTATGGTACATTTGCATACCGAAGGATGCCATTCAGGCCGTGTAATGCACCCGCAAAATTTCCAACGATGCATGACCAACATCTTTCCTGATTTTTTAGAGTCAATCATGGAATTCTTCATGGACGATTTTAGTGTCTATGGCACTACTTTGACGATTGTGTATATAATTTGTCACGAGTCTTGAAAAGATGCGAGGAGGTCGACATGGTTTTAAATTGGGAAAAATGTTATTTCATGGTGACTGAAGAAGTAGTACTTGTCCATATCATTTATGAGAGAGGTATAGAAGTGGACCGCGCTAAGGTCCAAGTGATTGAACAATTACCCCCACCAGTGAATGTCAAAATTGTTAGGCGTTTCCTAGGACACGCAGGTTTCTACTGCCGTTTTATTAAAGACTTTCTAAAATTGCTAAACCCCTAATAAGGCTTCTTTTCAAAGATGCACCTTTCATTTTCACTGACAATTGGCTCGAATCTTTCAACAAAATAAAAAAAGTTTTGATTACAGCACCCATCATCCAGTCACCTGACTGGAGCCTACCCTTTGAACTAATGTGTGATACAAGTGATTATGCAGTAGGGGTAGTCCTTGGACAGAGAAAAGAGAAGATGTTGCACGCTATTTACTATGCAAGAAAGACATTAGATCTAGCCCAAATCAATTATGCCACTACTGAGAAGGAGCTCCTTGCTATTGTCTGTGCCGTAGTCAAATTTCGCTCCTATTAGATTGGATCTAAACTCATTGTTTACACTGATCATGTAGCTTTTAAGTACATACTTTCATAAAAGGAAGCAAAGCCCAGGCTCAAACGATGGATCTTACTTCTGCAAGAATTTGATTTGGAAATCCGTGACAAGAAAGGTGCTGAGCTTGTTGTTGCCGATCATCTCTCACGGTTAAAGGTTGAGGAAGTTGGAGTACAAACACCTATTCAACGATTCTTTTGCTGATGATTCGTTGATGGCGATTGAGGAAACCACACCCTGGTACGCCGACATTGCCAATTATATCGCTGGCAATTAACTACCATCCGACTTGTCTTAAAATCAAAGATAGAAGTTCTTAAATGATGACAAGTTCTTCATTTGGGATGTCCCTTGACTTTTCAAACATTGCTCTGATAGGTTGTACCGAAGATGTATCCCTCAATAGGAAGTGAAGGGCGTGCTCAAAGGATGTCATTTTTCCCCTTATGGTGGTCATCATGGAACTTCAAAACCGGTGGCCAAAGTTCTTCAATCTGAATTTTATTGGCGTTCAATGTTCAAGTATTCAAGAGACTTCGCTATGGCATGTGATGCTTTCCAAAGGATGGGAAAAATATCAAAGAGGTATGAAATGCCTCAAAATGGGATCTTAGACGTGTAAATATTAGATGTTTGGGAGATTGATTATCAAGGCTCTTTTCCTTCATAAAAGAGAAATCACTATATCCTAGTCGCAGTCGACTTTGTCTCCAAATGGGTAGAAGCAATTGCAACTCCAACTAATGATTCTAGAGCCGTAATCCACCATTTCAAGAAGATCATCTTCCCTCGCTTTGGTGTGCCAAGAGCCATCATAAGTGTTCGAGGAACATATTTTGGGGAGAAGCAACTTGACACCATACTAGCCAAATATGGAGTATCCCATAGGAGAGGCTTGGCTTATTATCCTCTAACCAGTGGCCAAGTAGAAGTCTCGAACAGAGAACTCAAAACAATCCTCCACAAAGTTGTTTCAAAATCAAGGAAGGATTGGAGCACTAAGCTTAATGACACGCTATGGGCTTATCGCACAACATTTAAGACATCTATTGGGACATCACCCTTTAGGATGGTCTACGGGAAAGCCTGTTATTTGCCATTAGAGATGGAACACAAAGCTTACTGGGCTATCAAAGAACTCAACCTGGACAATAAACTTAGCGCTGAAAGAAGGTTGTTTCAACTTAATGAACTTGAGGAGTTTAGTTTGCAAGCCTATGAGAGCTCTCGCCTCTACAAAGAGAAGACAAAGCGTTGGCACAAAAAGAAAATAATCAAGAGAGAATTCAACATTGGTGATCAAGAATTTCTTTTCAATTCCCGTTTGAAATATTTCCGGGAAATCTTAAGACAAGATGGACAGGTCCTTTCACTGTCACTTATGTAAGCAAATTTGGCTATGTCGAGATTATGACCACGAAAGGTGAGAAATTCAAGGTCAATGGTCACCGTCTCAAGCACTACTACAATAATTCGACAATTGGAGCTGTCGAAGTCCTTTACTTGGAGCCCTCATCTTTCGAACCTTGATCGCTCCCTGAACACCCGTCGTGCGAGACGTTAAACTAACGCTTCTCGGGAGGCAACCCGTGTTTCTTTTTCTCATTTTTCTTTTGTTTATCTTACAGCTTCTTTTTTATATAGTTTGTTATATTTACAGGAGAAACAGATGAAGGAACTTTTTCACATTTCTACAAGACATTTCCATGATAAGCTAAAAGGTTAGCTTGGGGGAGTCTGTGTGATTTTGTAAGCTTCCTCCTTATCTCATTTTGTTTTCTTTTTCCCATTAAACGTCTTAGTATTCATTGTCATGGTTTCTATTTAACACATTGAGGACAATGTGATATTTAGCTTGGGGGAGGGATTGCATTTTACTCTATTTCAAAATGAAAAAAAACATTTTTATTTCTTTTTGTTTGTTCATTTTGCATATTATTATCCCATCATGACGCATTTACAACGCTTTCTTTCAAGCTAATGATCCACTTTTATTGATGGAATTTTACATGCATGGGAAAGTCTTGGACATAGTAGATAAGGGATGTATTTTTGATATGAGTAAACGTGATCTCAACATTTGGCAAACTAAACAAAAATGAAAGGTATAGCCTCCGAAGACCGGTATATCTTTACAAAGTCTCACTTAGGTGTGAGTAGTTGTACTTATGATTTGTGTTACGTCAAAACGCATAAGTATAGTTCTCATACCATTTCTTACAAGCATTGCATTCATGATTTTTTAATACCAAAAAGCCATTCACTTTGAAACTGTTGCCTAAATTTTTAAACCTTTTCTCACACATTTCACTATCTACTTATAAATTTTTGTCTACCCTCGTTGAGTTAGTGATATGCTAGGTGTTTTTGGGTGCTCATTTGGGATGTTATTCAAAGACTTTGTCGAAGTGAGCTTGGTTGGATGGAATTGCAGATCTCCGTATCGAAAAAAAAGAAACAAATCTTGTAAAAAGTGAATTGAAATGAAATAATCTCGAAGAAATGAGAAAAACAATGATGAATAAAAAAGAGAATACGATTACTTCTATGTTTGAAAAAAAAGAGAAGAGAAAAAAAAAGAGAGCTATTTGAGGAAATGCTCCAATATTTTGTTATGTATAAGCCAATATGCTGTTTTTGGCTTCAATTGATATCTTTTGGGAATAATTCGGGATCGTATTGAGCATTCTTGCACACTTTGTTGTTGCTAGCTTAACATTAGCTCCACATAACCATATCATTTGTTCACCTTATTACCCAAAATTCCTATGACTTTCTTATCATTTTGGCTTCTTAACCTTGATTATCATGATTTCTTGACTTGTGTTTTTGATTGATTACCATACTAGATTGCGGGTACATTTTCATGAGTTGTAGATAGGTGAGTGTCTCATTCGTACATACACATGCAAAATGAGTGCTTAAGTATGCCACGAGAGTCCATTTGTCAAGAGATCATGCAGAAGTTGAAAGTTTTAAATTGAATTCCCTTATGCTACGCCGTTATATAAATCTCAACTGTGTTTTGTACTATTCTTATACCCACGTTATTTTGAGATTTGGTTCATACGCTAGTAATAGGTTTATATTGGGATTCACATTTTGATGGTATATTATTAATGTTGCTTTTTCCCTCGTCTTCATATTTTGTTGCTTGCTTGAGGATGTTAGCTTGGGGGAATTTGATGTGTGGTATTTGTGTATGGTTTTGTTCCTTGTTTTAGCTCAAGTCTATATGTCTTTTGCGCGTTTTTAGGAGATTATATGAGCTAATATCGTTCTCTAGGCATTTCTCGTGTCCAATTTGTGGGAAAGCGGTATTACCACAATACCGTTATTATAGGATTATAACGAAATAGTAATAACTTGATTATACAAGTCATAAACGAAAACAAGAATAAGAGTATAGATTTAGAAATCAACCTCCGGTCCTAGCAATTGGCGTAAAGAACAGAGATATAAAAGTAGATATCCTCCTAATCGTTGCACCCAAGATGCTCCGAGAAATACCCTTTTCTTTTGCTAGAAAGTAAACCTCTTACACGATCTCACTGTTGAGAAGAAGGTTTTTGTGTTTTGTCAAAAGTTACTGTTAACTTTTGTCTTTTTGTGATTTTGTTGAGATGGACGCAGTCTGTCAGAATAGAATTAGGTTTTAGTGTTACCAACTCTCTTCCTTTTTTTCTGTATCTCACGGTTCATTTAGTTTTTATATGAGGAGATTTAGTCTCCTCAAATAACTACCCATTGATCGGAAAAACCGAGTGTATCTGGATACTTTTGTTTCGGTTCATTTTAGCTTCCAATATAATGTAATATATTATAATCGTCTTTTTTACATGGACCGACATTATAATACATCATTAATTATAAATATCCGTATATTTATAATTTGCCAATTAATTATAACGGTTTATGTTTAATTAGCTTACATTATATACAACCATTAAATATAACATTTTATATTCAATTTACGAATTACAGTTAATTCGTCTCAGCTAAATTTATTTAATCATTATTAAATAATTATATCATCATCACATTGACTAACCTTTTAGTCAATAACACCGACTAACCTTTTAGTCATTTAATAAGGCATCAATATGATTATTTTCTCAAATAATCACATCTCTCAAACACATCCTATAGGTGTGACTTTTAGGGACCAGTTGATCACCGCCATCTGTATGACAATAACGTCAAACTTATCTAGCAAGCCAAACGTTATTGATAAACGTTAATCAACTGATTATTATACAAAGTATACCCTGTGAACCTACAGAGATTTATTTATGTTATTGCACTAACTGTGGAGGACACTGGATCCAACAATCTCCCACTTGTCCGTACAAGTGTATGTGCGATAACCGATTCTCATATCCATAATAAATTTCTCCCACTCAATGTAAACCAATTTGCAAAGTCCGTATCCACAAAGGTCGTAGTTTACAAGTGATCAGTATAAGAGTGCGTTCCCACGACTAGTGCGAGAGTAACTTAAACGACTTAAACGAAATCTAATTCGAGCATTTCCATGCATTTCAGTTACAGCTCCTCGAGTGGCCCTGAGAAATATCATATCCTGATAAAGGTTGGATATTTTCTTCAAATCGAATCTTGCAGATACAAGCGCAGTATGAAATGACCCAGTGAAAATCTACTTAGCCTCCTGTTACGGTCGACCATGAGAAAGAAACCAAAGTCACCCAAAAACTGCATTTATCTCAAGAGACAGTAGATAGTCAAAAGAATCGACTCTAGGAACACTATGGACGTCCTATCCACGACCTGGCACCTAATGTTCTGAAACATTTAGGACTCCATAACGTTGTCACAAAATTGTCCTGCGAGGTATCATTATAACTCGCATATGTGATCGATCCGTCAACTGT